>JARWLF010000756.1:0-13212 GCA_029853055.1 Scenedesmus sp. KT-U
AGTTGGCCTCGAAGTCAGTGGCGATGAACCCTGCTCTGCTGCTTTCAATGGTTGCTGGAATGCCAGCTACAAGGGGTACAGCAGCTGGATGAGTGTGTGACATCAGCAGCCTATATGCACGTCAAAAGCCGCAGCGACTGCCACGCAGCCGATGAAGATGTATCTGCTGATCTAGGCCTTACAGAATTGACAGCAGTCATGACTAGTTTATTGATAAAGGCATCTGCATGCGGACACTGCCCAAGTAACTGCACTGTCAAGCACTGCCCTGTCCTTCCGGACAATGTTGGTGTTGATAACACCGTTTTATTGCAGCTTGAGGTGTCAAGCGCAACTGGGGACACGATACCTGCAGCAGACAAGCTTGAGCACTTCGCCATTGATTTACTCAGTTCCATGTAACAGCAGACACAACGAGGCATCACCGCAGCAGTCCAATCATTGTTGTGTCCAGGCTGGTAATTGATTACATGTACTTGGGTGAAGAGTAATCAAACCCACGCCACTCGGTGATACATACAATTGGCAGCACAGGACATCCTGATCAAGCGGGGGTCATATGGTTAACTGCTCCAACTACTAGACATCTTCACGATATCTACGATACTGCCATTGGCCGTTTGAGAGTCCAAACAAGGCCAAACTACAAGTCATTGCTTGACAACCCACCATTGGCCAGACCTGCAACTTCAAAGTTCATCAATTATGGGAACCCTCCTAATAGATAGATAGTCCCAAACAATGTCGTACTCGTCAATATACCCATCCCTAACAGAAACAAACCAAATGCCCACTTCTTATCAATGTTTAGCTTGACTCCTATGGTTGTAATGGCCTTGTCAAATGCTGGAGCGAGCGCCAAGGCCAGACTTATACGCAGCGGCCGGGCGAAGTTCTGCATAGCCCAGAGACCTGCATACATAGAGATAACGACACATGATACTTGTCATGACGATTTTACTGGATTGGAAACCTGTGCATACATGAATGTATTCAAGCCTGTGAATTGCAGGTATGCAGCTCAAACAGCGTGCAGCTATACATTCGATATGCTTCTTCATGCATGCATCAGGTTTGCTTCTTGAGAACTGCTGCAACAGACTACTACTCAAGTATTGGACAGTAACATAACTCTATATATAGGGAGCAGATATATGATACATGTATATATAGATGATGCATTGAGAGCTATCTTACCTGCATAGAATGCAAGGAATACTTTCCACTGTCCAGGTGCTGTGGGCGCCACGCCATACTTCTTCACAAATGCCAACCACGCCATGCCCAGGCATGTGCCATAGTTCAAGTTGCTGATGAATCCATAGCTGGCAAAGGCGCCCATGCCAAGCGCTTTCAGACGCTCCTTGTCAAGCCCATCACCTGGAAACAAAGCAACGATGCAGGTGTAGCACAATTTTGTTTAAACAGCAGCATACAACAGGCCATGCGTCAACTGTCTGTACTATTGCAGGACTCTGCAGTCGGTCTGATTTGATGTTTCACTGCTGCTTATATCCCAGGTGTAGAGTGCAGTGACTACCTAGCTCTTGACACCGTCGTGTCTAGAGTCAGCTGCTTGTGTTGCAGATGATATGGTGCATGTCTGCTCTAGTACACGACATCCAATGAGTATGCTTGCAAGGACAAAGAAACTGCAGTATAGGCTTAAGTACGGAGCCTATACCACAGCAAACCTATGCCTGCGACCTTTTGTGCAATATAAAGTGACGACACGCAAGAAGAAGACGCTATTGTTAGAACTGCTGCTGCACATCCAGTCCAAGGGAGGACCCTGCTGGGCCCGGTGAGGCAAGTTGTGCAGCTTTGCATGAATTACGTACCCGCATGTGCACAGGTGTACGCATTACTAGTCCTATGCGCGACCAACTAACCTACGAAGAAGTATCTGATGTGCTGTAGGATCGTCTTCCGCTCCTTTGGTTGTGCACCTGATGACCCTGATGAACTAGCTGCTGAATTGCCGGGGTCTGCGTCTGATGGAAGACCAGCTGCGCCGCTAGCTGCTGCTTGAGGATTTAATATTACGTTGCGACGCTCATGTCTGTGTGCGGTCTGCGCCGGGGTTTGGATCGGCACCAAACGCTTGCATCGGACTGTTTGGAAGGGCGTACCTTGTTGCAGGCAGCGTGTGACGGGAGTGTTCATGCCGCAGTATTCACGGCTGTTGTTGAATATTCTGTTGGAGATCTTGTGAGCGTGCGATCATCACCAGGATGAAAGCAGCAAACGGTGGAACGACCAGCTTCAGGATAGCTTGACAAACAATGGCACTGGATCGATATACGGTTGCGTCGCAGACTTGCTGTGACAACAGGGATAAGTACATCGCTAGCAGGCGAGCAGTATCAGTTGCCGAGCATCACACGGAGGGATGTGTGAGATAACTGACTGACAGCAACTTGTCGCCTAAATCTCACTACTTATGCGAAACAAATGCGCAACAGGCATGTAAACTCATATTGTTACCATCACGCTAGCAAAATCGCTGCGTTTGCACAGGAACTTTGACTCAGCAAGACATGCAGCACAGGCTTCGTCAGTCATCGCACTTGCAAACTTCCTCCAATCAGACGCACTTGTGCCGGCGTCAACGGCTCGTTTGCCATCATCACAGAGATACTCCATCCATACTTGCTGCGGCCAATGAGCACACAAAACAGCTGCAGGAACCTCAAGCACAGCAGTGTAGCACTACACTTGTACATCATCAGCAAGACAGCAGCACAAAGATACGTCCTCCAGCATGCAGCAAGCGCTCGATACTGCGCTCCGCAGCATCAATATCCCTATCCACAGCTGCATCAGCGCTAAGTCACGATGTATTGGCTCCACAACCAGCAGAAGCCTACATAGTCGATGAAACAGTAGCACAGTCTGTGTTTGCCATAGCTGCTCGAAGCGTGGCATCGATCAACGATTTCAAGCTACAAGGCGGCGCGGAAGTGTTTGAAGGCGTTGGAACAGGCATCGTATGGGACAAGTATGGCCACAGTGCGTGCTGAGACACAAGCACCGGCATATGGCACATATTGTAGATGTACATTGTGAAGCTGCAGTTTATAGTGGTGATTGTGTTGATGTTTTGTTGTGGAGCAATGATTCGTATGAACAAGCACAAGATAACAACTAGCAATTGCAGTAATATGTAGAGCTTCACACTCAATGCGCTGCTTTGGAACCTGCTGCAGTTGTCACCAACTACCATTGTGTAAGCAAGTATGTATTAGACAAGTCTGGAAAACAGGTAAACACCTGCATTTGAAAACTTTACGTAAAGTCTGACATACTCAAGAGAGTGACTACAGCGCAGGTTGTGTATCTGCAAAACAAACACTGTGCATGATTACATGTGTGCTTTCATTTCATGCTGATGTTGGACAAGAGCCTCAAAGGTTGTTGTTCGACATGATGCAGCTGGTTTGACTGCTGTTCTTATTGCTGCTGCGTCTGCTGCTGCTGGTATGATCTATTTCTCGAACAACATCTGACAGGTTGTGAAGGTCATACTGGATGATGGCAGCAGCAGCAGCAGCAGCAGCAGCACGTACACAGCCAAGATCATTGGTACTGATGCAATGCATGATCTCGCTGTACTACAGGTGATGACATCATCTCAGCCCATTATATCATGTCGTTGACTCTGTTATATAACATGCATGTAACAACAATAGAACATGACATACTACATGATGTATGTCTCAGTGAGTAGAAGAGCTGGTTGCTAGTGATACACCGCAGTGGTGCATGTCGTGAATGAGGCAGTTAAATTGTGTGGCATCTGTTCATGTTACTCACACAATGTGTTACAAAACGGCACTAATCTGTTATAATGTGTCTCAACTGCTCCTCCTGTAGGTTGATGCTCCCAGAGACCAGTTAGTGCCTATTCGTATGGGAACATCAAAAGACCTCAAGGTAACATAACCTATATGACAAAATGCATTCAGTGACTTAATGTGAACACCAGTACAACACTCATATGTGAAAATGCCTTATCATTAACCAACTATGCATACATATAATTATTTGTGTTATATGCATGACAATTGAAAGTTGAAATTGAAAATTTGAGAATGCATGATTATATTTGGTGCGACTTTTGATTGCTGCATGTTACATGTTGTATGTCATCTTCAGGTTGGTCAGTCAGTATATGCTGTTGGTAACCCGTATGGTTTCACTAAAACCCTGACAGCTGGTGTTGTTAGCGGCCTAAACCGCACCATTCCTGCACCCACTGGGACACGGATCTACGGCGCAATACAGGTAGGCAATGCATGTTGCGTGCATTTCCAATGCACTGCATTGTAGCACTACATGTATTTATAACGCTGTGCATTGGCAGCGTGCATTGCCCGCATGCAGCGTGCATTGTCATTTCAATCACTACTGCTGCTAAGGGTAGTACATGCATCTATGGCAGGATACAGGTAGGCAATGCATGTTGCGTGCATTCTGCAATACATGCAATGTATTGCTACATGTATTGTAACATGCATTGTATGCAACTGCATGATTGGTAGAATGCATGACGATATGCTGCTGCTGTTTGATGTTGACCTACACGCTGTACAGGTGCAATGCATGCTATGCGCAATCCACAATGCAATGCTCTGTACAAACAATGCATGACGATTGCTGCTGCTGTTTGATGTTAACCTACACGCATTATGCTGCAGTCCAAACAGCAAAGCATTCTGCAGCGTACTTAGTGCTCACCCTCCCATGCTGCTGCTGCTGCTGCTGCAGACTGACGCATCCATCAATGCCGGCAACAGCGGCGGCCCGCTGCTCGACTCCTTTGCTCGACTCATCGGCATCAACACCGCCAGTTTCACGAGATCCGGTACCGGCCGCAGCAGCGGAGTGAACTTTGCCCTGCCGGCTGACCTAGTGATGGAGATCGTGCCAAATCTGATTGTGTACGGGACGGCGGCTGGACGAGGAGTTAGAGCAGGGTAGAGAGAGATCAGTTGACTTATTGTGAATATCCAGGCTGGCAGCAGCAGCAGCAGCAGCAATAGATCCAATGTAATTAGATTGAAGGTTTTGTGTCTGGTGCTGTTTATCTAAGTATTGTCGAGACTGTTTCCACTCACACATTGCCCTGACGCAGAATATCTGTTTCAAATGATCAATCTGGCGCTTGCCTAGATCTATCCTGTGCCATAAGACCGTCTCGGTCATACAATAAGACCACTTATATCCAAGTCAGGATCCCAAAGTTACAGCAGCTAGGGTTCTCTAGTAGATATATAGCCCACTAGGCTGTAGTACAGCAGCGCCGCATACCAGGCACTTGAAGAAGTGAGCATCATGATATAAACACCTGCAGGTGTTACAGCCGCTGTCCCTGACATGGTGGAAAAACCGTTTGCGGCGCTGGTGGCACCACCGTAGGGTCTGCAACACGACTTAGTTGGTGATCCATGCCAACAACCAGGGGTCGCATCTTCGTCGTCCAGAACGCGCCTTCGGCGCCTTCGAAACGAAGGACATCGACCCCGGTCGTCCGGTGGGACGAAGATTGTGACCGCTTTTGTACAGCTTTCCCACAAGTACAGTACTGCCGGGACGATGTTCCGGACCGAGATACCGCTTCGAAACGAAGCTTCCGAGCACCGGTCGTCCGTCTGGACGAAAGTCCCCAGCGGAAGATGCGACCCCTGCCTACAACTCCTTATGACTCACAGCATCTGCCTGGATCTGTTCTCCCAACTTCCTCTGTGCCATGAGCTCTCTTTCCCTTTTGACAGCTTCAACCATGTGTAGCGGCGCATCAATCCATTCTTCTTCTCTCAGCCACTTTGTTGCAGCCCATTTCTCACCCTGGATTACTGCAGTAGGAAAACAATAACCATTTTAGAGGCAGCAGCAGCAGCAGCAGCAGCAGCAGTATCAACAACAGTTGCAAACTGTTCCTGTGGTTTATAGCAGTGTATTTGATAGACTATGCATGTCCGAGAGTTTTGGTGTATACATGCAGCACATACTGGCAATACATGCAACATGTTACATAACATGTCACAAATAACTGTTATAACATGTTATATAACAGTCAACAGTTGTTATACCTGGACATCCAGCATGTAGACTAAGTTCGTCCATGTTGACCCCATCAGGCAGCACTGAGAAGAACAGCAGAGCGTCTCCCTTTACAGGCTTGGCTGAAACACCTTGGCGACCACATACTGTATTGATGACAGCAGCAGCAGCAGCAGCAGCAGCAGCAGCAGCAGCAGCAGATATGGTGAGCAGAAGTGACCACTAGGTAGTGCAGCATTGAAACCAGCATGTGCACTGCATTCAATGAACAACACAGCTGAAGTTAAGAGCCAGTTGCTGCTTTATGCCACGGTGGAACATGCCCACAAACGAGCCTTGAAAACCTGTTGATTATGGTCACCAGTGAGTCACTGCTGCTGCTGCTGCTGC
Source organism: Scenedesmus sp. KT-U (assembly GCA_029853055.1). Lineage (NCBI taxonomy): Eukaryota > Viridiplantae > Chlorophyta > Chlorophyceae > Sphaeropleales > Scenedesmaceae > Scenedesmus > Scenedesmus sp. KT-U. The sequence goes on from JARWLF010000756.1 coordinate 6,457, forward strand.
TGCTGCTGCTGCTCGTCATGCTTACCGCTATATTGTTGCGCTTGTTCTGGTGAAGGCTTCTCTATGCTGGCAGGAAACACAGTCTCGCCACCTGAACATAAATAACAGCGTCAACATGGTGGTTGGGATCAACCCAGAGGCTGAAATCAAGGAGTGCAGCAGCCGCATGATTTGGCACATGCAACATGCAGCTGAAGTTACAAAGAATGCAAGTATTTTCTTTGACAACTGTACTGTTTTCTACTTCCAAAGTGCCATCTGGTGTGCAATGCGTTGCTGCTGCATTTGAGAAAACGGGGTTATAATGGCGTCTTCTGCCTGGTGTTTGCATCATATAACGTGTTATATGACATGCTAGCATATGTTACACTGTTATTATTCAAAAGTAAACCAAGTTGTTATCACCGGCTCACCTTCTTCTACTGTGCTGAGGTACATAACAATAGTTGCAACTCTCTGACCGCCGTTTCTCAAACTAATTTCATCAAAGTAGAAGTCATAGTGAGTCTGATACTCCTCATCCTTGCCATAATGCAACACCTGCATGTATGCACACAATGCACATATTGCACACAATGCACAGAAGATTAAGCAACTGCTCAGCTGCTGCTGCTGCTGCTGCATTGGCTGTGCATTGCGACCTTAACCATAGGTTGTCTGCATTGGCTGTGCATTCTGTTGTTGTTGCTGCTTCTCATGTGCATTGCTTCTGCATTGGCTGTGCATTGCGACCTTCAACCTGCTGCCGTTGTGCATTGGCCGTGCATTGGCCTCTCACTGCTGTTGCTGCTGCTGCTCACGTGCATTGGCTCTGCATTCTCCACAGGTGCTCCTGTCCAGTTGGCAATGCGCTCTTCAATAATCTGCACAACATGATCTTGGCCGCGCTGGATCCAGGCACCTGAACTGGTGCGCACCCTGGAGGTACAGCAGCAGCAGCAGCAGCAGCAGCGATGGTGGCAGCAGCAGCAGCAGCAGTATGATGCATTTTGGATTTCACATCTTTGAAGTCTCGAGCTACCACTGCTTTTTGCAGAATACAACACACGGCCACCCAGACGCAGGAAACCATGGCATCCGTGCATCCTAGCACTGTCACAGCCTCAACTGTCGGTGGTGGTGGTGGTGCTGCTGCTGCTGCTGCTGGTTCTTACTTGCTGTCTGCCACTGATCCAGACTCCCCCATGATAACCTTGGACTTGGTCATGTGAGGGGAAGCCTACAGCAGCAGCAGCAGCAACAGCAGCAGCGGCAGCGGCAGCAGTGATCAAGAACCTTCTACAAGAAGCACAGCTGGTAGCACAGCATGCAGCAGGTGAGTCTATTAACAGCAAAATATCTGCTGGTGGCACAAAGTTGCCAGCCAATACTGCACGTGCGCGCTGCTGCTGCTGCCGCCGCTGCTTGCAAGCGACTTACTGCAGACTGACAACACGGTGGTGATGCACCATCTTAACTTGAGCACTGCTACACTCACCAGACGAATGAGATGATCCGCTTCTTCATCCGACAGGAAGTTGTGGTAGCTGCAGACAAGTATGCACACGCCAAGTATAGATACTTACTGTTGACTCAGTGCCGCACTGAGTTTGGAACGAACTGGCATTGGTTGGAGGGTTCAAGGAAGTGCATCAGCTGCCAGTAGTGACACAACAACGAATGTTTGCACAGTGCTAACTTAGCACAGCATCTGGGTCTGCCAGGCTCACCATTGCGTCTAAGGTGATGTCAATAGATTCTATCTCTTCTTAATTCAGAGCTGCGGCTATGCAACATTTGATATCAGAGGACCATACACTGCTTCGAATCCACCTACATGTAGGCTCTCGGCCACTGACTGATCTGTTCCACTCTGGGCGTTGCCTTGTTGAACTCACTGGCAGCAGTAGCAGCTGGAGCAGCACCAACTGCAACTTCTGCGACTTGATCTGTATCTTGAGCGGCCCTGTGGTGCCAAAACAGCAGCAGCAGTGCAGTGGTAGAATTGCAATAAAAGCATGGAGTGCAAAGAGGGAAAGCATGACTCATTCGGATTGTCATTGATTAGTAAGAGCATCATTTCGTAATGATTTTTTGTATCATGCATGCAGGGAGTTGGCACATGAGTGGTGAAGATTTGCAAGACTGCTGCTACTGCCAATTGCAGCTGACAAAGCAGCAGCAGTGCAGGACCTTGTCAGCTGCTGTAGCAGGATCCTGATTGCGGACAGCAGTTTTGCAAGCTACATTGTATAGACGTACCAGCTATCAATATCTTCAAGTGTTGCGATGTCGTCTAAGGGAAATGCGGAAGCTGCAAATTCTTCTAACGTGGGATGGCGGGGCAGGGGATGCTCATGCATCACACGAAAGGCCCGCACTGAGCAGCTGAGCACAGCTGCCGCTGCTAATACCATACATAGCCTAAATTCCATGCTTTCTAGACTCAATAGCGACGGCTGAGTGACATCAATCCTGCATCAGCAGTACAGCGGTACTATCGCACGGGTCAACTCGCTGTCTTTGACAAGTATGGAAAGCGCATAGCAATAGTCTTATAGCACACAAGCGCAGCTACCCTTCAGGATTGCTGCGTGGCGTGACCCTGGCAGTGCCTGTTGCAGTTCCTGCTACAGGATATTGCACACTGAGACGTGCGCGCAAAGTCATCGCACTGCTGCCTGTACTGCGAGTGCGCAATCTCCATAGCAACATCTGTACAATCAGTACTATCGCATGGCCGACCAAGATGCAGCTAGGCAGGTTGAAAATCAGTCGGTTCCTGGGTCAGCCAGCATATATAGTTACTTTCAAAGCAGGGAGGACGTACGGAACATAGCAAAACAAAAGGCAAACAGCTTACGTGGTGTATGCAGGGTCCTCTACTGGTCCATTGTGCAGCAGCCGAGTCCATAGCCAGCATGCTGACAGGTCCAAGCTGATGCAGCTGCACGAGGGCCACAAAACATAGCACAACGTTGCGGTTTACCGGATGAGCCTTGAGCCATGGAGCAAATGCGGTTAACCGGATGAGCCTTGAGCCATGGAGCAAAGCAACATGAGCTACTTTACAGGCACACAACCAACAACTGCAACCCAACAAAGGCTACCTGCCAGTGATGTACACAAATAGCTAAAAGATATCATCCACTTGCCAGCTCAGTCCTAAAGTTGGTGTACATGGCAACAACCGAAAACAACAAGAGAGGCGCAAAGTGCCTAGACAAAAGTGATCAAACCATCCTCCGACCTCAGATGACAGCAGGTTGCCATCCAATACAGACAACAAAACAAGAAACAAGCTCAAGCACCTGCTGTGCAAGGACATGCCATGTCCTACCTACTTTGCCTTGCATCACCTCTCAAAAGACAGGCACAGAAGCAGTGTCAGATATCGAGCAATCTCAGCCAGCTGCAGACTCAAGCAGATGCCAGCTGAGACTGCGAGCACATATGCCTGTTGTACAACCCATGCAGCTGCTGTGGCTGCTGCTGCAACAGCAGATCTGCATTCTCGATCTGCAACTGCTTCACCACCTTCTTCACCCCCTCATGTGTGACATGAAAAGCACACTCATAGTGATTGCAACAAACACCGCACACCACAAAACACACCACCAAGCCAGCTGCCAAAACCAAGCAACAGAACCCAATAGCAGCACCAAATTCTCACACCTGTACAGCAATAGCAGCACGCTTGCTGACACGATCCAACAAGTCAGACTCACTCTCTACAGCAGCCCTGCTCCTCTTCCTGTCACTAACTTGTGTTACATTACTGTCAGCCTCTGTCATCATCTGTTCATCTTCTTGTGCTCCACCAACAGCAGCCAACTGCTGAGTACCAAACCAGCTGCCAGACGACTTACTCTCGCCGCCGCTTGCCTCGCCATCCTGCTGTTCTGCCTTGACAACTGCAGCAATTGCAACTGACTTGTCATTTTGGTACGTTAGGCTGTTATTTACAAGATCTGACTCTTCCTCTGACCCTTCAGATTCCACATCAAGATCTTCAAACAGCTTACTGCTGATCTCCGCTGGATCATACAGCTTGCCCAGCAGCTTCACAGCGACAACAGCCTCATGCTGCTGCTGCTGCTGCTTGTCTGCTACCGGCTCCTCCTTCACCACCACTGCTGCTGGTGCTGCTGGCTTCTGCAGTACAGTACTGCCCATAAACCTCCCAGCTGCTACCCAATTCTTCCTTGTCCTCGCTGATCGTATCGCCTCAGCAGCACCAGGAATCAACTGTACCGCCTTCGCCAGCAGCTGCTCCAACTGACCAGGCAGGTACCGCAGCAGCAGATAGCACTCGCTGCGGTTGCCATCCAGATCTGTGTAGTGCTCCGGACATACAGCACGACCTGGATCAGCCTCACTCACTACTGCTGCAAGTGATAGATCGCAGCCGCAGGTAGCGCACTCCACACCTTTGGTGTTTATGTGCACGCCGGAAGCTGCTCCTACTGCTGCTGTTGTGCCCTGCATGAGCTCGATGCGAGTGATGCCAGCCTTCAACATTAGAGCTTGCTGACGCTGTGACTCCAACTCCAAGCGCAAAGCCAACTCGCCTGCTGCTAAGCGGGCTAACTCTGCACTAGGAGGCTCGAGTAACATACGTTGCCGCTGCTTATCTGCTAGAGATAGTATGTATGAAGTGATGGCAGCAACAGCAGCTTCACCCTGGGTATCTACCCAGGCAGCAGCACTGCTGCCAGCAGCAGCAGCAGCAGCAGCAGCAGCGCCTTTGGGTTTCCTGCGTGCAAAAACTGCTGCTGTCAAGCCACGAGCTGTCTTGTTGAGCAGTGGGGTGGAAGGATCCCGTGCAGCTGCAGCTGCAGTAGCATCTTGCTGCTGTGGACCGCTGTAAGCCCCACGCATTGTGAACACTCGTTCGCGCTGTCCACTATGATGCTGCTGTGACGCCGCTGCTAGATGATGCTCCTGAAGTTGTTGCTGCTGCTGCTGCGGGTCTGCACTGTTATCCTGCTGTTGCTGTCCACTGCTGTCCTGCTGCCGCTGTTCGGCAGCAATGAGTGCTGCTGCTTCATCTGCTACTGCTGCTGCTTCTGCCCATGCCTCATGTGGCAGTATATCCAACCATGCTTTGCTGTCAGTCAGGTTTGTACTGAACAGCACTGCTAAGCTGCGTTCAACACTGCTGCCAGCAGCAGCACCAGCAGGCCCCACAAGCCTCACTTCACCCAACACCCCACCTTCTCCCACTGCTGTATCTTGACCCTCCTCCTGCTGCTGCTGAAGATGTTTGCACCTTGCATTATAATGCTGCTCAGCTGCTGCTGCTTCAGCTGCTAGAATGCGCCGCTGTACTGCCTCAAGATCTGCTGCAAATGCAGCTTTCACGCCTTTTGGACCCACTTTGTGTAACACAGCTGGCAGTAGGGCTGACTGGTCTTCATCACTCTGCTGCTGCTGCTGATTATCACCCGGTGCTGGCAATGCACGTGTTGCTGCTGCAGCCTTTGCATTTGCTGCTGCTATGGTGGCATCTCGCACGACGTTGATGAGCATAGCATCATGACTGAATGTCATGTAGCGGGACTCACACCTGTTATCAAGACACCACATCATAACAGCAGGTGGTATGTCAGAAGCAAGATGTTGATCAACATGTTTCTGACACTGTGTTGAAAGCCCTGACAATCATATGCATGGATCAGAGCCAAGGCTGACAAGCAGAGTGGGTTGATTCAATTAAGCAAGCATATGCCTACAAGCATCATAATGCATTGTTCGCTCAAAGAATGCCGTGTCCATGTCTCACCTGTATCGCACCACACTGCTGCTGCCAAATGGCAACCAGTCAGGTGCTGCAAAGTTGACAGCCTCAGCAACATTGAACCCAGAGTTGAACCCTGCAATGTGACGAACACAACAAAGCAACCCCCTTAGTATGATGCATGACATGAAGACCATGTCATCGTGGCAAATGAACCATAAGCAACTTTGCCAAATCAGTAGGCTCAATGCATCCCGAGTATGCAGCATCTCATCCGCATGTAACCATCTGTGACCATTCTCAACATCCCTTGCCAGATACAGCAGTAGTAACTTGGCTTACCAGCATGGTAGGCATCAGGGAATGTCACAATGAAGCTTCCTGGCACCTGCACTGCCCTGCAGACTGGTACACCTCGTGCCATAAGCTCAGTGGGTGACATCATAGTAACCAGCTTATGCAAGAGCAACTTGTCCCTGGCAAACAGGTGAGGGAGGGCATCACGCATAGCTGCGTCCAGGGCAGCTGCTGCTGTAGCAGGCACACCATACCAGACCTGGAAGGAGAGAAAGAATGGTGCAATAAGGATGTCGAACAGAGCATTGCAATACAAAAAACAGTGTGCATCATGCCCTAGTGATGATATGCTGCTTGGGTTGGTACGCAATGTGCTCGAGACTCTTGGACATATTGGACGAACATAACTTGGCTGCTATAGAATATAAAACACCTCCGAAACAGGCGAAAAACGCGCAGACCCCAATTTTCACTTTCTGCAGATATTAGACGGTTACCATCCACGGAGAGCATCTCCCGCGCGCGTAGTGTAGTGGTTCAGCATTGACGCCTCCCACGTGTCAGACCCGGGTTCGAATCCCGGCGCGCGCATACAGAGATGTATATTTTGCGCACGCGCCATTGAATTTCTGGCTGGTGAAACCATCAACCCTAAGCAGTAAGAAAAGGTCGAGCAGATATGCTTATTGTGTGCCAGTTTGTGAACCCCTTGCATTGAACAGCACTTTCGTCCTTCTCAT
>JARWLF010000757.1:0-13204 GCA_029853055.1 Scenedesmus sp. KT-U
AGTCCCGCCCTGTCTGGATACCGGATCGCCCAATGACCCTCCGCCTTCGCGCCGCCCTCACCGGCATTGCCCTGTTCGCCACCGCCGCCGCCCTGCCGGCCCACGCCTTCGAACCCGCCATCGTGTTCGACATGGGCGGCCGTTTCGACAAGTCCTTCAATGAGGGCGCGAACACGGGCGCGGAGAAGTTCAAGGCGGAGACCGGGATCAACTACCGCTGGTTCGAGGTGACGAACGAGGCGCAGCGGGAGCAGTTCCTGCGCCGTCTGGCGCAGCGCAACGCCGACGTCATCGTCGCCGTCGGCTTCTCCATGGCCCCGGCGGTGGAGAAGGTGGCGCGGGAGTTCCCCAAGGTGAAGTTCACCGTCATCGACGGGTCGGTGGACCTGCCCAACGTCCAGTCGGTCAGCTTCGCCGAGCATGAGGGCTCGTACCTGGTCGGCATGCTGGCCGCCATGGCGGGGCAGTCGCGGGCCGTGGGATTTGTGGGCGGGATGGACATCCCGCTGATCCGCCGCTTCGCCTGCGGGTACGAGCAGGGGGTGAAGGCGCTGGAGCCGGAGACGGCGGTGCTGGTCAACATGGCGGGCACGACCCCCGCCGCCTGGTCCGACCCGACCCGCGGGGCGGAGCTGGCGCGCAGCCAGTTCGACCGCGGCGCCGACGTGGTGTTCGCCGCGGCCGGCCAGACCGGGCTGGGCGTGCTGCAGGCGGCGAAGGACGCCGGCAAGCTGTCCATCGGCGTGGACAGCAACCAGAACCACCTGTTCCCCGGCAGCGTGCTGACCAGCATGGTCAAGCGGGTGGACACCGCTACCTACCGCGCCTTCATGGATGCCAAGAACGGCACCTGGGAGGCCGGCGTGGCCGTGCTGGGCCTGAAGGAGGATGGGGTGGCCTGGGCGCTGGACGAGCACAACGCGCCCCTGATCACCGATGAGATGAAGGCGAAGGTGGAAGCCGCCGCGGAGGAAATCCGCAGCGGTGCCCGCACCGTCGCCAACTACAGCGACCGGGACGGTTGCAAGTACTAGGCGGATCGCCCCGGACGGCTAGCTGGTCAGCCCCTGCCAATCCAGCAACGTCAGGCCCGTCACCCCGACCAGGGTGACGGTGCCGACGACCAGATTGCCCTGCGTCAGCGTCAGGATCGTGTCGAGTCGTCCGTCCGGTGCGCCCAGCCGTCCGTCAGGTCCGGGCGGACCGGCCATGTCCGCTTCGGCCATCGCGCCCACCCCGATGCCGCCGGTAAGCCGGAGGGTGTCGGTCCCGATCTTGAAATCCAGGATCGCATCCCGGCCCACCCAGTCGGCGTCCGGGCCGAAGCCATCGGCGGGGTTGGGCCCGAATTCGAAGATATCCGGCCCCCGGCCGCCGATCAGGATGTCATTGCCGGGCCCGCCATTGAGAAGGTCGGCCCCGTTGCCCCCCGACAGCCAATCGTCACCGGCACCGCCATAGAGCCGGTCGTTCCCATTGTCCCCCTGCAGCCGGTCATCGCCCCCCAGACCCAGAATGACATCCCGGCCGTTCCGGCCGTAGATCGCTTCGCCAGCGCCGGTGCCGACCAGGGTGTCGCCCCGGTTCGTGCCGATGATGTCGGGACCGTCGGGCTGCACCGGTTCCGGGCGAAGGACGCGGCCGAACACGCCCCATTCGTCCCCGTCCTGGTCGAAGGACTGCCACACCGGGACGATGGACCCGTCGGCCAGCACGGCCACGGCCGAATCGTTCTGGTGGCCGAAGGTGGTCACGTTGACGGCGAACTCACTGCCGTCCGGCGTTCCGTCCTGGCCATAGCGCTGCCCGTATACACCGTCGCCCCAGCCGTCCTGGTACCAGGAGGTCCAGGTGATCACGAAGCCCCCGTCGGGCAGGGCGGCCACGGCGGGGTCGTACTGCCTGTCCGAAGCAGCGGAGCCGACCCGGAACTCCGTCCCGTTCGGCCGCCCGTCGGCGTGGAAGCGTTGCGCATGCACACCCACGGGATCGGCCGCGGAGGTCCACGCAATGACGAACCCCCCATCCGCCAGACCTGCGACGACCGGGCGCTCCTGGCTGCCCCCCTCACTTGTGTTCACCTGGAACTCGGCACCGGCCCGGCGACCATCGGCCGCGAAGCGCTGCGCGAAGATGCCTTCGGCGTCACTATCGCCGGGATAGGACTGCCAGGTGATGACGAAGCCACCGTCGCGCAGTGCCGCCACGTCCGGGTACATCTGTTCCAGCGTGGTGAAGGTGTTCGCCTGGAATTCCCCGCCATTCCGCGACCCGTCGGCGTTGAGACGCTGGCCGTAGATGCTCCAATCCGAACCGTCCTGGCGCCCGCTCGACATCCAGGTAACGACAACCCCGCCATCCACCAGACCGGCCGCGCGGGGGGTCCATTGCGCGGCCAGCGTATGGGTGTTCAGCATCAGCTCACCGGTGACCGGTGAGCCTTCCGCATCAAAGAAGCGGCCATGGACGTCCGCGTCCGGGGAATAGTGGGTCCAGGCGACGAAGAAGCCCCCGCCAGCCAAGGCAGTGACGCTGGGCTGGAACTGGTGGTCCAGGGTGGTCAGGTTCACCTGGAATTCCGGCCCGACCCGCGAGCCGTTGTCGTCGAAACGCTGGCCATAGACGCCCAGACCCGAGCCATCCTGACCGTCCGACGTCCAAACGACGACGAATCCGCCCCCGGCCAATGCCGCGACAGCCGGTTGCTCCTGCTTTCCGGTGGTGGTGGTGTTCACCTGGAACTCGGGGCTTGTCGGCATAGGTCGGTCCTTCCGCCAGGGTCCTCGCGCAGCATGCGCGCCGGCAGCCATGGATTCGATTGCGCATGTGACGGCCTTCCATAGCGCCGTCCGGTTCGCCGAAGGCGCGCTGAGGGCATCCGACCTGCGCGGGAGTTCGTGTCTTGGCAGGGGTGGAACCACCGCCCATCCGACCTTTCTTCCGACATGCAGCCGGTTGGCGGACAAGGGAGGGCGACACTGGCGGTGCCGGCCCGTGCGGGAGCGCCAGGAAATGGCTGCAAACACCACGCCGTTGGGGTAGTGATATCGGCCCCCGTCATCCAACCGGGGAAAGTCCCCCTAACCTGTGCCGGCCGGAACCGCTGCCCTTGTCGACCGACACCTTGCCCCCTGACGTTCCCGCCGTCGAACTGGTGGGGATCGAGAAGCGTTTCGGCCCCGTCCATGCCAACCGGGATGTGCATCTGCGCATCGCCCGCGGCACCATCCATGGGCTGGTGGGGGAGAACGGGGCCGGCAAATCCACGCTGATGAGCATCCTGTACGGCTTCTACCAGGCCGATGCGGGCGAAATCCGCGTCGGCGGGCAGCCGGTGCGGATCAAGGGGCCGGAGGATGCGATCCGGCTGGGCATCGGCATGGTCCACCAGCACTTCATGCTGGTGGAGACCTTCACCGTGCTGGAGAACCTGCTGCTAGGCGCGGAGGGCGGGCCGCTGCTGGGGCCCGCCATGGCCCGCGCCCGGGCGGAGGTGGAGGCGCTGGAGCGCACCTTCGGGCTGGAGGTGCCGCTGGACCGGGTGGTGGGGGAGCTGCCGGTCGGCATCCAGCAGCGGGTGGAAATCCTGAAGGCCCTGCACCGCGGTGCCGACGTGCTGATCCTGGACGAGCCGACGGCCGTGCTGTCCCCGCCGGAGGTGGAGCAGCTGTTCCGCATCCTGGACCGCCTGCGGGCGGAGGGGCGGACGGTGCTGCTGATCACCCACAAGCTGAAGGAGATCATGGCGATCACCGACGCCGTCTCCGTCCTGCGGCAGGGGCAGGTGGTGGCGGGCTTCCGCACGGCGGAGACGACGCAGCAGCAGCTGGCCGACGCCATGGTGGGCCGCAAGGCGGTGCTGTCGGTGGAGAAGGCACCGGCCACGCCCGGCGCGGTGCTGCTGGCGGCCCGCGGGCTGACCGTGCGGGATCGGCACGGGGTCGCCCGGCTGGAGGATGCAGCCTGGAACTGCGGGCGGGGGAGATCGTGGGCATCGCCGGCGTGGCCGGCAACGGCCAGTCGGAAATCCTGGAGATCCTGTCCGGCATGCGCCGCCCCACCACGGGGGAGCTGGTGATGAAGGGCCGCACCATCGGCCCCGCCGATCCCTTCACCGCCGCCGACGCCCGCCGGATCGGCATCGCCCATGTGCCGGAGGACCGGCTGAAGCTGGCGATGGTGAAGCCCTTCGCCGCGCATGAGAGCGCCATCCTGGGCTATCACGACGATGCCGACCTGGGCACCGGCTGGCGCCTGTCCTGGCGGCGGGTGGTGGAGCGGACGGCCGGGCTGATGCAGCGGTTCGACGTGCGCCCGCCCAACCCGATGCTGCGCTCCTCCCTCTTCTCCGGCGGGAACCAGCAGAAGCTGGTGATGGCGCGGGAGATCACGAAGGACCCGGATGTGCTGCTGGTCGGGCAGCCGACCCGCGGCGTGGATATCGGCGCCATCGCCTTCATCCACCGCGAGCTGGTGGCCCTGCGCGATCGCGGCAAGGCCATCCTGCTGGTCAGCGCCGAGCTGGAGGAGATCCTGGCCCTGAGCGACCGGGTGCTGGTGATGTGCGGCGGCCGCATCGTGGGTGAGATGCCGCGGGCCGAGGCGACGGAGGCGCGCATCGGCCCGATGATGGCGGGCATTGCTGAGGGAGAGGCGGCATGAGCCCGCAGGCCGGATCGGACGAACTGCCCCGCTGGGTGACGCTGGGGCTGCTGCCGGTGCTGAACGTCGCGGTGGCGCTGCTGGTCTCCGCCCTGGTCATCCTGTCCATCGGGGAGAATCCGGTGGAGGCGCTGGGGGTGATGGTGCAGGGCGCCTTCGGCAGCGGGCTGGGCATCGGCTATACCCTGTACTACGCCACCAGCCTGATCTTCACCGGGCTGTGCGTGGCGGTGGCGTTCCATGCCGGGCTGTTCAACATCGGGGGCGAGGGGCAGGCCTATATCGGCGGGCTGGGCGTCGGGCTTGCCTGCCTGCTGCTGGGCGGCTGGCCCTGGTGGCTGGCGCTGCCGGTGACGATCGGGGCGGGCATGCTGTTCGGCGCCGCCTGGGCCGCCATTCCCGGCTGGCTGCAGGCCTATCGCGGCAGCCACATCGTCATCACGACGATCATGTTTAATTTCATCGCCTCCGCCCTGATGGTGTACCTGCTGGTCAATGTGCTGATCCGGCCGGGGCAGATGAGCCCGGAAAGCCGGGAGTTCGATGCCAGCCTGCACCTGCCGCAGATGCACCAGATGCTGGGCGGCCTGGGGGTGCAGGTGGATGCCACGCCGCTGAACCTGTCCTTCTTCCTGGCGCTGGTGGCCTGTGCGCTGGTGTGGTGGTTCATCTGGCACACGCGGGCGGGCTTCCGGCTGCGCACCGTCGGCGCGAATGAGGATGCCGCCCGCTATGCCGGCATCGACCCGAAGCGGGTGATCGTGGTCGCCATGCTGATCAGCGGGGCCCTGGCGGGCCTGCTGGGCATCAACGAGGTGCAAGGCGTCCAGCACCGGCTGATGCTGAACTTCACGGCGGGGCTGGGCTTTACCGGCATCGCGGTGGCGCTGATGGGGCGTGCCCATCCGGCGGGGATCGTGCCCGCGGCCATCCTATTTGGCGCGCTGTCGCAGGGCGGGGCCGAACTGGCGTTCGAGTACCAGAACATCAGCCCCAAGCTGGTGGTGGTGATCCAGGGCGTGGTGATCCTGTTCGCCGGCGCGCTGGAGCACATGTTCAAGCCGGCCCTGGTGAAACTGTTCCGCCCCCGGCGGGCGCGGCCGCTGGAGGCGTGAGCGCCATGGATTTCGCCTTCCTGATCTCCCTGCTGGACAGCACGCTTCGGCTCGCCGCCCCGCTGATCCTGGCCGCCTTGGCCGGGCTGTTCTCGGAACGGGCGGGGGTGATCGACATCGGGCTGGAAGGAAAGATGCTGGCCGGCGCCTTCGCTGCCGCCGCCGCCGCCGCCGCGACTGGTTCCGCCTGGATCGGGCTGCTGGCCGCGATATGCGCGTCGCTGGCGCTGGCGGCGGTGCATGGCTTCGCCTGCATCACCCAGCGCGGCAACCAGGTGGTTTCCGGCTTCGCGATCAACATCATCGCGGCTGGCCTCACGGCCGTGCTGGCGCAGGCCTGGTTCGAGATGGGCGGACGCACGCCGAACCTGGACGCCGGTGCGCGCTTCATGGCGGTGGAGCTTCCCTTCGCCCGCGCGCTGGCGGATGTGCCGGTGCTGGGCCCGCTCTATTCACGGCTGGCCAGCGGGCACACGATCCTGGTCTATGTGGCGCTGCTGGCCGTGCCGCTGGCGGCCTGGATCGCCTACAGGACCCGCTTCGGCCTCCGCCTGCGCGCGGTGGGGGAGAATCCGGCCGCGGTGGACACGGCCGGCATCTCCGTCCCCCTTCTGCGCTATCAGGCGGTGGCCATCGCCGGCCTGCTGTGCGGGGTGGCGGGGGCGTACCTGTCCACCGCGGCCGGGGCCGGGTTCCAGGAGAACATGACGGCGGGCAAGGGCTTCCTGGCGCTGGCCGCCCTGATCCTGGGCAAGTGGAAGCCGGTGCCGACGCTGCTGGCCTGCCTGCTGTTCGCCTTCGCCGACGCGCTGCAGACGCGGCTGCAGGGCGTGGTGCTGCCCGGTATCGGGCAGGTGCCGGTGCAGCTGATCGAGGCGATGCCCTATATCCTGACGGTGCTGCTGCTGGCCGGGTTCGTCGGCCGGGCCATCCCGCCCAAGGCGGCCGGCGTCCCCTATACCAAGGACCGGTAAGTCCCGAGCACTTCCGCGGTTGATCAGGATCAACGCATATACGGCCCAGGGGCGTAGCCTCTACCTCGTTCGATCGAGAAGAGGTGCATCATGCATGTCGATACGGAGGCCTACATCGCCCTTGGGTTCCTGGGCGGTGTCATCGCCGTCACCCTGATCCTGTTCGGCTATATCATCCGCCAGCAGCGACGGCGGAAGTAGCGCCGTGGGGCGGGGAGCCCCCTGCCCCACCATCGCCTGCCAGCAATCACGACAAGGCCCGGCCCCACAGCCGGGCCTTCTGAGTCGGGCCGCCCGCCCGCAGCGCCGTCACGCCCAGAGCCCGAAAAAGGAAAGCCCCGCCGGTGAGGGCGGGGCTTTGCCGGGAGGACGGGGGCATGGCGGAGGGCCCGCCATGCCCTGCCCTTTCGATCAGAACTCGTACCGCACGCCGACCTGGATGCGCCAGATGGCGTTCGGGATCGCGCGGGCGTCGATCGACTGCTGCGGGCTGGTGAAGTCCGTGCCCGAGGCCGGCCGGTAGACGTAGCGCCCATCCGGACCCAGGTTGGCGCGCGCCACGCCGACGGAGTAGGGGAACTGCACCTGCTCCAGACGGCCCCACTTGCTGTTCAGCAGGTTGGTGAAGTTCACCACATCCAGCGTGAACGACGCACGGTGGCCTTCCAGGAAACTCGGGATCTCCTGACGGAAGTTCAGGTCGACCGTGTGCACCCAGTCGCTCCGGAAGGCGTTACGCGGGATGATCTGCCCACGGTAGCGCTCCAGATCGTTGTTGGCGATGAAGGCGTTCAGCTTGTTGCAGTCCAGACCGCCGGCGAAGGCGACCTCGGTGCAATCCCGCGGCACGTAGAACAGCTGACGCGAGCGCTGACCCTCGTCACCGAAGGCGGTGGAGGCGGAGGCACCGGTACCGCCGGCGAAGACCAGGCTGTAGGGCAGGCCCGAACGATGCTCACCCAGCAGGGTGATGGAGGTGGCCAGGCCTTCCATGAACTCACGCGACCAGGACGCGCGCCAGGTGAAGCGGTGCTTCATCTCGTAGTTCGAGGTGGCGAGGTCCGGATCGTTCGGGTTGGTCAGCGCCAGGTTCTGCCAGTTGGAGAACGCCACCGAGCTGGTGCCCGGGTTGACGTCGTTCGCCTCCTGCCAGGCATAGGCACCGTAGATGCCGAACGTGCCGTAATCCGTCTCCCAGTCCTTGGTGAAGTCGGCCGTCAGGACCAGCGCGTCACCCTTGGTGGTATTGGTGAGCAGCAGGTCGTTGAAGTTGCGGCCCGGACGGGGATTGAAGATCGGGCGGCCGTCGGGGCCGGTGCCCGTCTGGACCAGGCGGAGATCCTGCCACAGGACGGCGTGACGGACCTTGCTGTACTGCGCCTCGACCGTGAAGCGCCAGTCGTCGCCGAACCAGCCCAGATCGGCGGCGTGGTCCACGCCGACCAGGAAGCGCCAGGTCGACGGCATCTTGAAGTTCGGATCGATGGCGTTGACGGTGCCGTCGCCGGTCAGCTGGGTGTTGCGGGTGAGCACTTCCTGCGGAATCTGACCCGTCACATTGTTCAGGACCGCGAGCGTGCTCCCCGGCACCACCGGCGAGTTGCCGTTGGCGAGGCGCTGATAGTCCTGGCTGACGACCGAGACGCCGTCGTTGCTGTAGCTGTTGGAAATCCAGACGTTCGGGGTGCCGCCGCCGAAGAGGCCGACGCCGCCGCGGATCTTGGTCCGCTCCGCGATGTCGTAGTCGAAGCCGAAGCGCGGCAGCCACAGGTCGCGGCCGTCATAGGTTTCGGTGTTGGCGAACCCATAGCGATTGACGAAGTTCTGGTTCAGACGCGGGCCATCGTTCGACGAGTACATCTCGTACCGCAGACCCAGCGACAGGCGCAGGTCGGGGGTGATCCGCCACTCATCCTGCAGATAGAAGCTGTCGACATTGTAGCCGAAGCTGGCCGCACCATCGTTCACGTTGTTCGTGGTGGCGTTGGTGTAGCGGAAGCGCTGGGCGCGACGGGCCTGCAGGTCGGCGATGCTGTCGAAATCGTACTGACCCAGGGCGCGCTGGATGAAGAGGTTGAAGATCTCCAGCTCTTCACGCTCGTAGCCGGCGGTGATCGTGTGATCGCCAAGCAGGTAGTCGCCCTTGACCTTCAACTGGTTCAGGTCGTTGGTCAGGAAGTTGGCGTGGCGGGAGATGTCCGGACCCAGGTTGACGAAGCCGCCGCTGGGGGTACGCACGCCGAAGTTCGCGAAGTTCAGGCCGGCCAGCGGGTCCTGACGGGTCACGACCTCCTTGCGGGCCACCTTCAGCTCGGTGGAGAAGTTGTCCGTCCAGTCGGAGAAGAGCTGGCCGGTGTACTGCTCCATCGTGATGGCGCGGTCGTACCAGTGCGAGGGGGCGGAGACCGAGGTGGTGCCGGCGCCCGTCTGCTCAACCTGGTTGCCGTCGTTGCGCTGATAGGTCAGCGAGACGCGGTGGTTGTCGTTGATGTTCCAGTCGATCTTGCCGAGGATCTTCTCATCCTTCTCCTGCAGGGAGCTGGCGAGGTCGAGCGGATCGTAGTTGTAGACCGTGCGCAGGATGCTCAGGACCTGGTTGAACTCGGCCAGCGTCACATTGCTCGCCTCGTTCGGGAAACCGGACCCGCGGGGGCCGGTGGACACCGGGGCCTGACGGTCGAACTTGTCGTAGCTGGCGAAGAAGAACAGCTTGTCCTGGATGATCGGGCCACCCAGCGTCGCGCCGTAGGTCTTCTCCTTGTAGGTGATGTTGATCGGGCGGTTGCCGCTGCGGTCACCGGCCAGATTGTCATCGCCATACAGATAGAAGGCGGAGCCGCTGAAATCGTTCGTGCCCGAGCGGGTCACGATGTTGATGTTGCCGCCCTGGAAGCCCGAGAACTCCACATTGAACGGGGCGGTCTGCACCGACACCGCCTGCACGGCATCCAGCGAGATCGGCGAGCGCTGCGTGGCGAAGCCGTTGGCGTTCAGGCCGAAATCGTCGTTCTGGCGGACGCCGTCGACGGTCAGGCTGTTGAAGCGGTTGTTGGTGCCGGCGATCGAGATCGCGTCATTGTTGGACCGGTCGATGAAAATCTTCGGGTCCTGGCGGACGATGTCGGCGATGCTGCGGCTGATTGTCGGGGTGTTGCGCACCGCAGCGGCATCGAAGGTCCGGCCGCCGCCGATGGCGAGCTGGTCGGTGATGCGCTGGCCGGTGACGACGATTTCTTCCAGCGCGGACGCAGAGGTGCCGGCGGCTTCCAGCACCAGGTCGACGGCGAACGGCTCACCCAGGCGGATGAAGATGCCTTCGACGGTCTGGCGCGGCAGGCCGGCGCCGGAGAAGGTCACGTTGTACGGGCCGCCGACGCGCAGGCCCGAGGCATTGAAGCGGCCCTGGGCGTTGACCGACGCGCTGGAGCGGGTGCCCGACGGCACGTGCACGATCTCAACGGCGATGCCCTGCGCGGGCTCACCGTTCGGCAGCAGGACCAGGCCCGTCATCGAGGACGTGGTGGTCTGCGCGATGGCGGGAACGGCGAAGGAGGAGGCGACGGCGATGGCCAGCACGCCCGAACCAACCTTCAAAGCGCGAACGTGCCGCCGCAGCAGGGCGGCAGCCAGGGTATTCCGACTGGTCATAGAGTGAACCCTCGATATCCGGACCTAAGTGGTAGCGGAAGGAAGCAGATGCGTATGGCGATAGGGTCACGAAAATATGACAGTTGCGTTACAGCGCCAGCCAGTTCTAACGCTTTCGACGGAGTTACGGTTATATCTTCGGCAGCGTAGCAATTCCGCCACAGGCGTGCGGTGCAGCATCCGCGCCGGAGCAGCCAATTCCTGCGCGCCAGGATGTTGATCGACAATAATGTTGCACCGCACCAGTGGCGCAGCGGACAGCGGACCCTCCACCAGGGCGGTGTCGCCCCAGGGTGTTCGGGAAGGATCGGGAGAGACGATGAGACGGTATGGAATCGCGTTGGCGCTGGGCGCCGTCTTGACGGTGGGGCTGGCGGTCAGCGCCGGCGCGCAGGAACGCGTGCGCGTCCAGGTGCTGGCCACCACCGACCTGCACATGAATCTCAAGGATTATGACTATTACCGTGATGCGCCCGACGCCGGCGTCGGGCTTGTCCGCGTGGCCCCGCTGATCCGGGCCGCCCGGGCGGAGAACCCGAACACCCTGCTGCTGGACAATGGCGACACGATCCAGGGCACGCCCATGGGCGATTGGGCGGTGCGCGACCGTGGGCTCGGCCCCGACCGGCCGCACCCGGCCATCACCGCCATGAACCTGCTGGGCTATGATGCCGCCGTGCTGGGGAACCATGAGTTCAACTATGGCCTGGACCTGCTGAAGCAGACCTATGAGCCGGCCCGGTTCCCGGTGCTGGCGGGCAATGTCTTCGTCGTCGATGGCGACTCCGATCCCGCCAACGACAAGACCCTGTACCCCGCCTACACCATCCTGGACCGCACCCTGGTCGATTCGGCCGGCAAGGAGCAGAAGGTCCGCATCGGCGTGATGGGCCTGCTGACCCCCCAGATCATGATCTGGGATCGCGACAAGCTGGAGGGGCGGGTCACCACGCGCGACATCGTGGATACGGCCACGGCCCTGGTCCCGCGGATGAAGGCCGACGGGGCCGACATCATCATCGCGCTGGCCCATTCCGGCCTGTCCGCCGCCCCACGGGAGGGGGGAGAGGAACAGGCGGGTGCCTATCTGACGGCCGTGGAGGGCATCGACGCCGTCATCTCCGGCCATAGCCACCGCGTGTTCCCCGGCCCCCACTATGAAGGCTTCCCCGGCGCCGACCTGACCCGTGGCACCATCAATGGCAAGCCCCTGGTGATGGCCGGACAGTTCGGGACGCATCTGGGCGTGATCCAGCTGGAGCTGGAGCGCAGCGGACAGGGCTGGCGCGTCGTCGAAGGCACTGCGGAGGCCCGGCCGATCCAGGCGCGGCGGGACGGGCGCATGGTGGCCGTGACGGAGCCGGACCCGGAGCTGACCGCGCTGCTGGCCGATGCGCATCGCGGCACGCTGGCCTATGTGCGCCGGCCGGTGGGCAGGACCACCGGCATGATCCACAGCTATTTCGCCTTCCTGGGGGACAGCGCGGCGGTGGATCTGGTGGCGCGCGCGCAGCGGGCCTACACCGAGCGGGCGCTGCGCGGCACCCCGCATGCGGGACTGCCCATCCTGTCGGCGGCGGCGCCGTTCAAGTCGGGCGGGCGGCCGGGCGTGGACTACTACACCAGCATCCCGGCGGGGGAGATCGCCATCCGCAACGTGGCCGACCTGTATGTCTATCCCAACCAGCTGGCCGCGGTGCGGCTGACGGGGGCGCAGGTTCGGGAGTGGCTGGAAATGTCGTCCCGTGCGCTGGCCGTCATCGACCCCGCCAGTGCGGAGCCGCAGATGCTGGTGAACCGCCGCGTCCCCTCCTACAATTTCGACGTCATCGACGGCGTGACCTATACGATCGACCTGACGCAGCCGCACCGCTATGGCCGGGAGGGGCTGGAGAATCCGGCGGCGCGCCGGATCGTCGACCTGCGCTTCCAGGGCAAGCCGGTCAGCGACGAACAGGAATTCATCGTCGTCACCAACAACTACCGCGCCAATGGCGGCGGCAGCTTCCCCGCCCTGGACGGCAGCACGCTGGTCTACCAGTCGCCGGATACGGTGCAGGAGATCATCGTCGACTACATCCGCACCCAGGGGGTGGTGGAGCCGTCCACCGACGGGACCTTCCGCTTCGCCCCGGTTCCGGGGTCGGTCACCATCGTCTATGACACCACGCCCAAGGCGGTGGAACTGCTGAACACCCAGCCCGGGCTGACCCATATCGGGCCGGGGGAGAACGGTTTCGCCCTGTTCCGGGTGGACCTGTCGGGCGGCAGCAGATGAGCCGCCACCCGCGGGTCTATCTGGCCGGTCCGGAGGTGTTCCTTCCCGATCCGGCCGCCGCGGCGGCGGCGATGAAGGCGCAGTGCGCGGCGGTGGGGCTGGAGGGCGTGTTCCCCCAGGACGCCGAACTGCGCCCCGCCGCGGGGGAGGCGCCCGCCGCCTTCGCGGCGCGGCTGCGCGCGGCCAACATCGCCCTGATCCGCGGGGCGGAGGCGGTGATCGCCGATGTCAGCCCCTTCCGCGGACCGAACGCCGATGACGGCACCGCCTTCGAGATCGGGTTCGCCGTGGCGCTGGAGATCCCCGTCTTCTGCTGGACGCATGAGGGCGGTTCCCTGCTGGAGCGGACGCGGCGGCGGCTGCCGCTGCACGCGGACGGGAACGGCCGGTGGCGGGATGCGGAGCAGATGGAGGTGGAGGAGTTCGGGTTGCCGGTGAACCTGATGCTGGTCGACCCGGCCCTGCCGCCCCCCCTGCCCTCCTTCGCGGCGGCCGCCGCCGCCTGTGCGCGATGGTTGGGGACGATG
>JARWLF010000758.1:0-13194 GCA_029853055.1 Scenedesmus sp. KT-U
ACAAGGCAGCACAGATGCACATCACTGAGCTGCTGCGAAGTAAGTGCCAGTAGGACTGCTTGCAGCGCGCACAGGGACTATGCAATGCATGACATGATTTCGTCGTAAACATACACAACCATGCAGCCAGGCAAAGCACTTACAAAAGGGTTGGGATAGGCACACAACAGTAGTAGGATGTTTGGCGCTTCACGTCATTGTAATAGCTGCGCTCTAGAATTCATTTATGATGTACGTCTTGCTTGCTCAAAAGTACTTGACTTGGCTGCACCTTGAACGTTTTCTGTTGTTATACAGTGGTCCTGTGCTGAGATCTACTCGCAACAAAGCATAATGTTTGATCAAGCCCCTGTTGCAGGCTCTGTTGACTTCAACTGTTTGGCACATGAGCAGAAGCGTAGGTGTTAACCCTGGGTGGCACCATAGTGTGGATTTGCCTAGATAGCACTGCACTGTATGCTATCTTAGCAATCTGTAAAAATCCTGACGTTCTCAGCAGATCGACCGTGCCTCTTGCTGCTCTGAGTGACACTGTCCTGCGGTGGGATTTCGCGGGGGACCGTCCTTGTAGTGCCTATTGCTATGTTGAACTTGCCCCGTCAGCGGTGCAGCAGAGTGTGTCTACCGGCCGTAAGCGAGGATCAGTTCAGTGCATCACGACACTAGACTGGATGATGCACATGACCAGTGTAGTCCTGGGCTGATGAAAATGTTTCTGAGCTGCTAACATGGCTCCCTTAGAGTCTGAGCATACAATTGGAGGCGAAAGGCAATGCGATCTTTGGAAGGTTACACCGAAGTGTCAGATGGCAATCTGAGTTTCAGCAAGTGCTCGCCTGCAGCAAGACAGCATCGACTTGCAGCACGAGTGGCAACCACCTCCATCGTTCATATCTGCAACAGCCTGACAGCACAATCACCAAATGCTGCCAAAGACAGCGTGCAGTGCTGCAGGTTTGCTGCAATCATACATAGATCCGATCTTGCCAACTTGCTCACTCCGGGGCCAAAGCATCTCCTCCTGCTGCTGCTGCTCCTGTCTGATTGTGAACTGTTCCTGCTGTGCTTCTGTGTGCAGTGAACAGGCTGCTGCATCGAATCCAGAAAATCCAACAAGAACTGGACTTGCAGCAGATGCACCCTGCATGACATACTCCATGCAGACCTGGTTTCCTACACCATGGTCTGCACTACGTGGCCAGATGCCAGTCATACAAGAGTGCACAGAAGGGTGTGCTGTGCTGAAACCATCAGGTTGACACCATCCATAAGACATCTGGCTGCTGTAGGCCTCAGCATTGGACCCATGCCAACACTTCAGATGCGCGGTTGCATCTGCTGCCTGTTGCTCACAGTACACGGACCGACCAATGCAGTAGTGGTCAGGATACACTGCATCCACTGGTGTAGAGTCGATAAAGCCTGCTGGAAGGTGATCGATGTGAGGCTCTGCCAGAGGCTGCCTTGCTTGTCCAGCGGCTGCAGCTGGTCCAGGCAGCGCCGCAGGGCCCAAGCTGAAATCATCAGTGGGTAAACTGCCAACTGCAAAGCTGCTTGCTTGGTTGGGCGTAGTGCACATTGAGAACTGTGTACCCACACCCGCATAAGCTTGCATACGCTGCATATGCTCCTCCTGCTGTTGGCGTTGATGGTCAGCCAATAGTGCGCGTAGTGCTGGACTGTCTCTGCTGCTGCAGCTGAGTGGGCTATCCCAGCTGCTAGTGCTACACAAGCCCAGCCCATAGTGAAAGCAGTGGCCTAAGCCCGCAGAGCCACCACCAGGCTTCTGTTCTGACACGTGAGCCACTGTAGGTGCTTCTGCCGGTTGTCCATTTGTTGAGCAACTGCCTGCTGGAGGGAGCATGTCATTGTTCTGCCCAATTGGACTGTGCGTCTGCTGTGCTGCCATTTCTGGATGAGAGCCGGGCAGGGGTATACAACAACATGTACATCTTCCATTGCATCTGCTGCACTGCTGCACTGCAGTATTAGATACTGTCTGTGTTCCTGGGCGTGCAGTGGGCGTAGATGGCTGCAAGTAACAAGCTGCTGTATCCACCTGCCCTAGACGCTGACTGTCATGGCTTGTCATAGCACGACAGCGGTTGCCTGCTCTCAAGCATTCACTATATCCATGGTTGACACTAGCAATGCCAGCAGCTGAATTGGCATCCTCCTCAGTTCTGATGTCGCTGGGAACAGAAACACTGCATGATTGTCTGTCACAGGTCTCCAAGTCTGAATGCTGACTGGTTGCGTCTCTTGCTTCATGCTGTGATTGGCCACAAACAGGACTCGGGGTGTTACTGTGGACGGCATCATCTGCCGGAAAAGGCCTGCTTTGCTTGGCTGTTGCTGCTGGTGTGACTGGCGTCAGCATGGGGGACACGGATGCTGACCTAACAGCTTCTGGTGCTGCCCAGCACATGACAGGTGCGTTGCTGCTGGACTCATTCTGCAGGCACGATAGAACATGAGCAGAGAGAGACTCTCTGGATATTCACCGTAAGCTTTAGTTTCACATGGTCTGACAGCTACAGTTGTAGTTGACATGCAGATGGCGGTGATCAAGCTGTGGATACGTGTAACTGTGTAGCTTGTCGATACAGTCAGTGTTATCACCTCCCCTGAAGGACTTAGTGCTGATCTTAGCAGTCCCTACCTGTGATGCAGTCACTTGACAACTGCGGCCAGTGTTGGCTGCCGCAGAATTGGCTTTCTTGGCTGTTGCAACAACCAATCGTACACTGCCCCCTGGCACTGCTTTAACTGATACAAATCTGGCATTCACAGGCTCCAAAAGCTCGCACACCATATTAGTGGCTTTCTGCAGTTTTGCCTGCATTTTGAAAGCATAACATCCACAGGTCAACAGGTATACACAGGCAGCAGGAAGCTGCATGCTGGCTATCAGTACAAAGTTGCTTCTCCTACTCGGAAGTTGGCAAAGAATCACTATTCAATCGAGGCTGCTGCACATACAGGTTATACTCCATCACCAGCAGCTGATCTTCCTTGCTCTCGATGCCCTACACCGCTGGCAACTAGAGCTGACTTGCCAAAGGTCAGCGCAATAGGCACTCGGCGCACACTGCTCACCAGGCTGTCTGCTGAAATGAGGGCATGCAGGTCCGGGTCCAATGGATCAGGATGAGCACCGTTGAGATTGCCTGCAGCGTTGACCACTTCAACCCGGGCTGAGGACTCTTGTTTGATGCGCTGAAGCTGCTTGCCGCCTACGCCCAGTAGCTGGCCCTGCACAGAACAAGCAACATCTTGCAGATGATAGCAGTAATCTGTACACAGGGCTGGTAGGTGCTTGCAGTTCAAGTGCACACAGTAGCATTAGTGTATATACACTCTTGCAGGGTGAGCTGCCCTGCAGCAGCCAACTGTAATCAGGAATCAGGTTGTAACTAGGAGTTGATCACCCATCTTACTCGCTGCTGCAATAGTCCATTACGAAGAATGGAGGCCAGATAAAAAACACACGCAGAAACCAAGGGCAACTCACCGTGAAGTTGAAACCAGGTCCTGACCGCAATGCTTGGAACTGCAGACCATCATATGGAGGCATGGGAAAGTATATCCGAAAGATATGCTTGGATTTGACGACTGGTGAGGTAGACTGGGCACCATGGTCATCGGTGGAGAGTCCCTGCAGGCGTAGGACACAGAAGCACCACCTTGGAGCTATCAGCAACTGCACAAGCCTAGGAGCACAAAGCCCAGTGCTGCACTTGACATGCTAGCTCTGCATGCTAGCAGTGTCCATCTACTCGACAAGAACTTCACACGCATAGTGACTGCCGGTGTCAAGGCTTCCAGTGTGAGTGCTGCAGAAAGGTGCTGAATGGCCTACTGCTGGGACCTGCATGCTGGTGTGCTGCGGTCAACCGAGCCCAAGTGGTCATATCATAGTAGACAGCAGTGTACGTACCAGCTTCTTGAGCTTCTCTTCTAGACGAGAGTTTGGAGCCATGAAGTCCAGCACAGCCTTGGCTTGTAGCCTGCAATCGCGGAACGGGCATTATCGGAAGCATAGTCAACCAAGCTGACACGGATGGGTCAAAGACAACACTTCATTACGTTTTCAAAAACATGATTGATCTGCGCCATTGATATCACAACCAGCATCTGCATCTGGCAAGACTTGGACCTAGCAGCTGTCAGCAATTATGTGCCTACAGTGTCCTGCGTGCGCGATAACGACGAAAGTAGTGCATATTACCTCTTTGACGCACCTTGAAGGTCGTTTGCTGATGACCGCAGAAGTTAGTAAGGATAAAGGCGCCTTTTCAAAGTATGCACGCACAATAATACGCTGTATGTTCCCTGTTCAAGTCCCTGACGTATGTAGCGCTGCAAGCGGTGCTTTTGAACAGGGGAAAGAGCTGGAGTGTTTGTAACAGAGGTCACGCCCTTCAGCTGCACAACTGCTTACAGCTTGCCAGTTCAACAACATTTCGTGCATCCTTGCGTCATTCGCACTAACGTTCAACACACTGTGCAGAGCTGTGGGTGCAAACGGCATTGCAGAGGCCAGTACCACTTCGGCAGTTGAGTTGGTTGTCGCTTGCTGCTCATTCGCCGGACTCACTTATGTTACGGTCCTGAGGTGTAGTGTCGCCCTCTAAGAGCTATAAATGAACTGACAGCGTTGAAGTGGTTGCCCGGGGGCCTGTGCACGGCACACAGCAGCTTCCACACTCCACACTTGGCATACGCTGAGAGCGGTTTCCAGGCCTGGCCAGCCACTCTAGAGGTCAGCTGCCTCCGCAAGATTCTTGTTTTGACAGTAACCATCAAGAACCTAAATGTGGCCAAGTGGACAACAGTGCCAGCCCTTCTTTTGATCAACATCCAGTAACTCCAGCAGCTGCTGCAGTGCACCTTTTCAGCAGCAAAACTGAATCTTGGCGTGTGCAATGCACAACGTCACCACAGGCAACATGTATCAGCAGCTAGTTAGATGAGCCATCTGTGGAAGTGGCCCGGTACACTGTCGCACAGTGTCGTTGCAGGAGCCTCTGGGGCCCACGAGGCACAGTTTACGGCAGCTTTGCAGCAAGGTTATTTCAGTGTGACCAGTGTGACATGGCATGGACTCCACACTGTTGTCACTGCATGTGATTCACTTTTGTATGACTCCGACTATCCCAGGACGATCAGAAAGAACCACATTGTAGGCCACACAACGACACGTGCCCGAAAAACACTCCTTGTGCACGGAAATTCCAAGTTTGAATGCAGGATTGTGCTGTGCACCCAGTCCCTTCACGTATTGTACACATGTGTAAGTGGCAGCTGCTTGTATAACCTATTGCTGCTGCAGGCACTGATTGCTAGTTGCCTTTTGACTGATGACAGCAGGTCTTCATGACTTGTTACAGGGCTTTCAGCGAGTTGCAAAACAGAACGTTGCAGTCACACAACTCAGACAGCCTCAGGACATCATGTACATGTTCTGACAAGCAAGCATATTGCCTGGACGCATGCAGTGCCCCCACTTGAAACTCAGCATATGTGCACGATCATGCCTTATGAGGTACCAAGATATGTGTCTCCTCTGAGGCATCTATGATAGATAGACATCACACACGCAACAGGCAACTGGCTTCAGAATGCGGCCAGCTCGATGCAGCTCAACTGGGTAGGCCATGGCAGCAATGCCATGTAACTGATGACATTGCACCTGTATGTGCAAGAGATAAGGTATGTACCGCAGCCCCCATCCCCTTCCCACACAAGCCCCATACGTTGACTCGGCTGGCAGCTGTATGTCAAACAGACTCCATCGGATAGCATGTGCACATAGACCTATACAGATCCAGAACACAGCCAAAACCACCCAGAGGCTTCAACCCAACCCGCCAACATTAGAACAAGACAGGCCACAGACTACATCCGCCTTCATAGCCGCCGGACCTCACAGGCAGCAGCTGTACAAACCATCAGGCTTACCTGATTGTTGTAGAAGTAGCACTGCAACAGTATTCAACCCACACAGCAACCCATCAAACATAAACACTCAGTATTCTATGTTTGCAAACATGACAACTACAAGGTGATCACTGTGGTACGAGAGCCCCTTTGCAAGCTAGCCTGTTATCACTATGTGTCCGAACAGGGGGAATCTGGCTTGTGCAATATATCGGCCTGCACATTGGTACAACATCAGCAGAAAGGCCTTATGACCAACTACCTGACCAGCTGATGAGTATTGTTTGAATGCAAGTGCCTCCACCCTTGTGACACAGCTGCAGTGCCTACTCCTTTCAGTCATGTGGTGCTGAGCCACAACCCCAGGATCACCCAACCATCTACAACAAGACATGCACCTTTCCCTCCCTTTAGGAGATACTACTACTTGAAGGCAAAAGCGTAATGAATGCATCCAACCAGGAAGGATGCCTTGTGGCACGGCATACAGACACACTATGGGATGCCTAGAGACAACTCCTACCAAGGAGCCAACCTCATTAGAATCTAGGCAGTCTGCAAGTCACATGTGTACTCGACCTGCGCTGCTCTTGACGCAGATCGCTTGCTACATCACAAGCTGATGAACATAAATCAGCATGCACAGACCGCCAAGTGACGAGTGCTCTATGCTACAGCCTGCATTGAGCATGTCCAACAGGCAGCACACATAGCTATCTCACATACTAGCAGTGAGACCCCAACTCCACAGCGAGGACCTGGCATATGCATGGTGCTGAAAGAGTCACCCACCCACGCGCAATATAACACACTTGCTAGCCTCTGATTGCGCACATCAGCTACACAATAACGTCCACTGCATGCCACTCCTCACAAGGCAGCAATTCCTCACAAGGCAGCAAACAATGCACTGCACTACTCAGTAAGGTATGTCTGCAACTATACAGCTCAATCCAAGCAGTAACAAGCCGCAAAAGGGCAACCCCGACTGCAACACGTAGTTTGGTGTCTCATCAACTTGCAGCGTACAATGATACCTGTACGACTATGGTGGCCACACGTTTTGCAGATGATGAAGGTGATCAAACAGTCTACTGCACAAGCATGTTCCACAGCAAGAGCTGCTTTGCAACACCGTGTTACTATACAACCGGACAGCCCAAAGGAACACTTTCAAGACAAGAGATGTATCTGCCATAGTCCTGCTACCCCCGACAGTTGCAGCTGATGCTGTCAGCTGTACATACACAGCAGTCCACTGAAAAGCACAGAACAGTCAAGACTCACTGCAGCTGATGACAGCACAAGCAATACACAGTCAAACCATTTGTTGCCAGCATTGCCGCTGCAATGCTGCACATACAACAAGTGATAAGGGAGATTGATTGGACTGAAGGCTGATTCCCAGAAACAGCAACGCAGCTGGACAAAGATACTAGGCTGAAACATGGCCATATGATTGTGCAGACTTCTCCAAGCACCATGCGAACGCACACCGTGACTAAGAGGGCAGCTTGTGCCAAAAACACTCAACAGGGGACTACAAGAGGCCAAATAGGTTGTCAAACCACTGCAGTGCGCAGGGTGAGACAAGATGTCATATGAAAGCAAGCAGATTCGGACATGCTATCCTGAGTAATTCAAGACGCACACCATATGCAGTAGCGCTAGCTAGCAAACAAATTGTCCAAGTGGTTCACCCGCACACTAGCTTCCCAACCTCAGGGGCGTCCTTCTGATGTGCAGCATCCTCGAAAGTCAATCCCTATGCAAAACAGTAACTAGCAGGGCCCCTCTGTGATCCGAACACTCACCAGCGGACCACAAGTGTCAAAACTATCAAGGTGATCAAACCACAGCGGTGGCCAAGATGAAACAGATGTCATGCCAGCGTAATAATCAGATAGCACAAGATGGCACAAAGACAGATGATAACTGCTGAGCAATGCACAACTCAACAATACAGCCAGTGATGAGCAACAGAAGCTGAGCATCCAGTTGTAAACCTAGTCCGCAGCTCACTGCACGGGTCGCCCCATCAAAGAGAACTTCAGCATAACGCAAGGCGTCAGCTATACCCTACCTCTGGTCAGCCAGATAACTCTTAGTAATGGCAAATGACACGGAAGAACACCTTTGCCTCATCACTGTCACAAGCACAAACAACTGATACACTGAAGCTTATGCAGTCTAGCGGGCTATGAAAAATAGAGTAAGTAGGAATCAATCGACTGGGTCAATGCAAACATATCACAAAGAGAATCCAGAACCAGGAGGCTATGTCAGCACTGCTCAATTCAGCTCAGCTGCAAGTGCGCTAGCAGGAATACAAGAAAAGACGGGCTATCCCCAGCGATGGTTATTTCTAGGCCACTATGTAGATCAGCTATGTACAACCCTGGCTGCAACACTGCTGCTCGCACAGCAGTGACAGCTGTATGCAGCGAAGGTACACCTGAAACATACAGTGCCACAAGGACAACCAGCATACAACCGCATGAATCACAGGCCAACAGTCACACGAGCTGCAAACACAGAGCACCAAAAGACTATAATCAGTGTTTACCCGTTGAAAGGCCAGTAGGAGCTGAAGAGAGATGCAGACTCAAGAGAGTGCAGTGTTGTCTGACAGTCATGCATTAGTCAGTATAATATTCAAACATCAAGTCAGCAAGGACATGTAGAGCCATGCAGCTTATGCCTCTAATCAGTACCATGCAATGGCATCTAGCATCCAAGCACAGCAGCTAGCCGCCGGCAGACTCTCTGACAGCACACACCCACGGTGGAACTATCGTTGGCTACTATCTATTGATGAACGAAAAACTCAACTGGTCTCCACCTGAAGACAGTCTATTGGTGTTGGAGAAACCAGATGAGGTCCACAACATCCTGAAGGATGCCAGATAGCTGAACAAAGCAGCAAAGCTCATGCCACCAACTCCTTTGGGTCGACCCTGGACCCAGGCCCTTGGCAGCTCGGACCTTAGCGGCTTGCTCCAACAACAAAAGACATCCCTGTACACCAGATGCTGCCAAGTGATGATGTATCCAAGCATGATTAACCACAGAACAAAGACTCTTTGGACCCATCAAGAGAGTCTCCACCTCATGCGAAGGAGGTAACTGCATCGCATGCTTGCAGAAGAACAACAGCTAAAGACCTCGGGACCATAAGTATGTCATCCCACCAGATAAAGGGCATATTACACCTACCATGTAAAGCAGCAAAAAGGACCTCGCAACAGCATGTAAAAGAACACTTTCAAAACGAAAGTACACGTTATCAACCATGAGAAAACACACATACTCCTGCGCACTGAGCTGCTGCAACCACACACAGACGAACCACTGCGATAGAGAACGAGCAACTTAGTGTCTAACAGCTCTAAAGAACGCGATACCTTGCGCAACTGCTGGCATGCACTGATCGCTGTTGGTCAGAAGCCAGGAGCCACCGTTGCGCACTTGCTACTGTTTCTGCTGCCGCACAAACAACAGGACCCAACCGCTGGGCATGCAAACCATAATAGTAATAGACACCACACGACGTGTAAACTGCTCTGCAGCACTGCTGATGCTTGGTGCATTACAGGCAAGCAGCAATGCAAGTATACAGTAGTAAATTTGATGTGGGTCAGATGCCCATTACTGGCATGCCAAATATTGAATCTGATCCAAAGACACGGCAAAGGCGTGTGCAATCATGCATCACAGCTTACTCCAGCACCCAGCAAATCGCTCACAGCCTGCTTGAAGCAAGGAGGCTATACACACAACAACTGCACTACACAGGACACTCTCCAGAGGACGGTTATGCGCAATACATGGAAGTTGACGGTTTGTGCTTTGGACTGCAAAAGTAGATCCCGCTGCGGGTGTCACAGACTTGACAACAGAGAAACAAGACACCCGAACAGGGGCACATACAATGCAGCGCTTGCAAGCAGACCATGCACTGGCCATGGTATTGATTCAGATTCCCCCACAGAGAGTCAAGTGCAGTACTGACAATAGCTACAGCCCAAGTCGACAGGATGATGTTGCTGGTGTCCTTGTGAGCAGCAACAGCTGCTGATCCAGCGCTGCAAGAACCCCGCTGTGCACAACTAATCCTGAAACTGCTCAGAGCAGAGGTCCACATATATCTATCAAGCAAAGGATAGCGAGTGGTATGGCACGAGCTTAGCATGCAGCACGCTACCAGTTGGCGATGCAATGTGGGAGTCTCCCAAGTGGCTTCCACATGGCAGGTTGCTTTGATATCACCACCTGATCAAGAAAACAAGGTGTAGCAACTAGTAGGGTTGCCACAGGGCACATATACAATTATCATTATATCAACGTCTCCTATGACAAGTTTGCACAACTCACCATATGCAAGTAACCCTGCTGTACAACAGTATGATGACGCCTAACACAGACAGTCCCTCGATACATGTGATGTGTCATACTCTTCAGACGATACTGGCAAAGTGCAACTCAACAGTGTCAACCCGCAAGCTTCATCACTCCTTTACAATGTAGATGACCCTACAGGCATGTCTGTGCATGTGACAAAGAGCACAACCAACAAGCACCAAACACAGACGCACGCAAACAACTAGGTTGGAGAGCAGCTGGTGTGACTGATATTTGAAGACGTGAACATTCTGTCGAGCACAAGTCAAAAATAAGGTGAACAAGTGATCTGACGTCATAAGCAACTTGATGTTCCTGGTGGGACAGTTGAACAGGGCAACTCAAACCCGACGAACTCAAACAGCAAGCTAGCGGGCTATTCTCCACCCGGTGAACAGTAACTTCATGTGAAGCAGTCTGGTGCTACTGGTCATTCCATGCCCAACATGTGACATGTTGTCACTGACAACCATATGGTAGTAATTGGGCTACCATGCATATAATTCGCTGCAATGCGAGCAGCACAACCCCAGTGACACCAGACTCTGTCAGGTCTTCTCATCTGTTGTGTACCTCATGCCAGGCCTCTCTACAACAAACAACCCACAATAGCTACATGCCATATATCAAGTTGGCATCGTACTAGCCCCCACACAATTGGTTGTGCACGGGAGACAGCAGAAGGTGCTCAGCCCGTCACCTCCTTGCATTTGCACATGTTGAAGGGACCCTGCCGCTGACAAAGCCCTACCATTGGCAGAGTCCTACTGTGCAGCATGGAGTATCTGCATCAGCAGCATGTGCTGGTGGCTGACTCAAGAGTCATTGTCTCCAGCTTCATGACATGCAGGATATCCTGCATCTCACTCAGCTGTTCCTCGACCATCTGCAGCTCTGTCCTGTACAGCTGCATCTCAGGTGCATTGGCTGCAGTGCCGTTCGCAGTCATTGCATTGGCCATGGCTCCAGTCACATGGCTACGGACCTTCTGCAGAAGCTGTTGCTGCTGCTGGATCTTCTGCAGCTGCCTGGCAGAATTGTCGAGCTGCTGCTGCACAGGAGCTACAGCAGGACCTTGTGCATTGAGCACACCGGCCCCTGCTCTGTTTGGGACTCCATTCATTGCAAAGCTTCCAACAGTTGCTGACCCTGTACCAGGGATCTCAAGATGAGGGCCACACAGCGAGTTGTTACCGCTGTTGATGGTGGCCCAGCCGTGCATGCTGTTGCTGCTGACCAGCCGCTGGTCCTGCAGCTGCGCTGGCCTACTGCATGTCGCAGCATCCTGGATAGTGGCTGGTGACAAGCTGCTGAATCCATTCTGTAGTGCAGCAGTAGGCAGTAAGGCCTGCTGCTGCTGCCTGCTGAGTCCGGCGACTGGTATAACCTGGAGGCTGTCATGCCCTGCAGGAAGCTGAGGCTGCAGGACACTATCAGACTGCTGCAGGGCACAGGCTGCTGGGACCATTCCCACTTGCTGCTGCTGGTTCTGTTGCTGCAAAGGAGCTGCTGCATGCTCCAGCGCTGCCTCCAGCACCTGCCTCAGCTCATCATCAGAGTGCTCATGCAACAGATCATCCAGGGGTAGGTCTTCCAGCTGCATCAAGCTCTGAGCATGGTTCACAGCTGCAGGAACAGTCACTGCAGACGAGTCCGAATTCATCTCTAGCAGCAGATCATCCAGCAGCGTTGCGTAGCGTGCCACTGCATCTGCCGACTGGATATCACCACCTGCTGGTGCTGCAGGTGCAACTGCAGGGGTGCATGCACGTGCAGGCAGGTAAGCAGCTGGCACAGCTGGCAGGGGTGCTGACATGCAGCTCCTGCTGGCATGAGGCTGTGGTGCTTGCAGAGAGCCCTGAAGCGCACCAAAGTTGCCATAAGCAGGCACGAGGACTGTGCTGTGGTCACCAGAAGCTGCCATGGCTGCTGAGGATGGTACAAGCAAACCAGCGCCAAGGGACTGCTGAGCTGGTGCCAAGGGTGCAGGATTGCTGAAGAAATGGCCCGTTGGGATCACTGGCATAGCTGCTGCTGTGGCTGGCTCAGGCACTGCAGGCATGCCTGAGAAAGGGGACACCCTGCTAGCGGCATATGCTGTAGGGTCCAAAGGAGACACCAAGGGTGCTGACACTGTGCCTTCAAAAATCTCCTCTTGAACTGTTGGCAGCATGCATGGCTGCGACTGCGATGGTGAGTCAAGAGGACTCACAGGAAATGGACTCACTGATGAAACTGCATCCCTCTGTGGGTGCTGCAAGGAAACCTGCAGCTCTGAATGGACACCCTGCAGCGACCCCTGCATAAATGGTGCTGTGATTGTGCGCCGGTTGCTGGGCTTGTTGACCTTGCTGCTGGAAAATGTGGGTGCTCTGCTTGCCCGGTTGTAGCGGTAGGCAAGATCACTAAGACACTTGCGTGTTTCACGCTGCTTACGCTGTGCGAGCCTGGTACGGCAGCTCCTACATGACAGGACAGGGGTCACAAGACACAGCAGGAGCCAGGTGAGCTATTGTCAACTCATGTAGCTGTTTGACATTGCCTGATGTAGATCGTCAGGCTGGTATCATTGTTTGGCAGACAGCAAGGATGGTACACCTGAACACGATGGGCAGTAGGGCATGGGGGCACACTGCTGCGCCTGCGACCTGTTACTGGACCGCTGCTTGTTCCAGGACCGCTTGCCTGACTACAAAGCTACTTGCTGCCTGAATTGGGATCACCTTTTGTTGCCTTCAAAGCGTGATAGAGGCTCCAACTTGCCACACTGAAAGCAGAAGCGCCATAAACCTTCTTGCCCTCTGCAGTAGACTGCATCAGCCTGTAAACACAAAGCAGAAGCCAGAGTAC
>JARWLF010000759.1:0-13191 GCA_029853055.1 Scenedesmus sp. KT-U
TCGGTCAGGATCTCCTGGTAGCCGGTCATGGAGGTGTTGAAGCACACCTCGCCCACCCGGTGGCCGGCCGCGCCGATTCCGCGGCCCCAGATCACCGTCCCGTCGGACAGCACCAGCACGCCGGTGGCCCCCTCGGGCTGCGGGCGGAAGGTCGGCTCGGTCATGCGGCACCTATCGGCAGGGGGCGGCCCGGTCGCGGCACGGGGACCCGTGCGGACATGCCGGACAGGCGCCCCGGGGATCGGGCTGGGCTGGTTAACCGGTCCAGATAGACAAGCGCGCCGTTCGGGTCAACCCGGTGAACGGGCATGGCAGATCGGGGGCAAGCGCGGATGACAGGGGTGCCTGCAATACGCCATTCACGCCGCCCCGCCGGAGGGCTTCCTGTCCGGCGAGAATCTGCGTACAGTTCGCGCGTTTTCACGAGTGAGGACCCTGCCCATGCTCCGTACACGGCTGAACGAGGCCCTGAAGGAGGCCATGCGCGCCAAGAACCAGCGGGCGATTGCCACGCTGCGGCTGATCCTGGCGGCGCTGAAGGACCGGGACATCGCGGCCCGCGGGCGGGGCGTGACCGACGGCATCGACGATACCGAGGTGCTGTCCATGCTGCAGACCATGGTGAAGCAGCGGCGCGAAAGCATCCAGATGTACGAGCAGGGCGGCCGGCTCGAACTCGCCCAGCAGGAGCAGGAGGAGATCACCGTCATCGAGGGCTTCATGCCGAAGCAGCTCGACGAGACGGAGACCCGCGCGGCCATCGCCGCCCTGGTGGAGGAGATGGGGGCCACCGGCATCAAGGACATGGGCCGGGTGATGGCGGAACTGCGCACCCGCTATGCCGGGCAGATGGATTTCGCCAAGGCCAGCGGCTATGTGCGCGAAAGGCTTGTCGGCTGACATGCTGCCGGAGGGTGCGGCGGAGCTGCAGGTCCGGTGCCTGGGGCCGGGGGATGAGGAGGCGCTGGACGCCTTCCTGGCCCGGCATGCCGACACCACCCTGTTCCCCCGCTCGAATCTGCGCCGCGGCGGCATCGTCGACCGCGGGGCTACGTATCAGGCAAGCTATGTCGGGGCCTTCGATGGCGGCCGCATGGTCGGCATGGTGGGTCATGGCTGGAACGGTAACCTCCACCTGCAGGCCCCCCCGGGCCTGATCGTCGATCTGGCGCGCGTTGCGCTGGCCGCCTCCGGCCGGCCGCTCTGCGGCCTGCTCGGGCCCTGGTCGCAGGTGGAGACGGTGGACCGGGCGCTTGCCCCCGGCGACCCGGTCCTCCGATCGGTGGAACCGCTCTTCTCCCTCACCCTCGCCGATCTGGTCGTGCCGCCGGCGCTCGCGGCGGGGCGGTTGTCGTGCCGGTCCCTTGCCGCCAGCGATCTGCCGCTGCTGACCGGCTGGCGGGCGGAGTACCGGGTGGCTGTGGGAATGTCGGCCACGGACCTGCCGCGCAAGGCGCGGGAGGATATGGAGCGGGTGCTGGCCAGCGGGGACGGCTTCGTGCTGGAGGCGGCGGGGCGGCCGGTCGCCACCTGCACCTTCAATGCCCGCGTGCCCGACATGGTGCAGATCGGCGGCGTCTGGACCCCGCCGGCGGAGCGGGGGCAGGGCTATGCCCGTGCCGTTGTCGCCGGCGCGCTGCGCGAGGCGGCGCGCCAGGGAATCGGGCGGGCGGTCCTGTTCACGGACGAGGCCAACCACGCGGCCCAGGCGGCCTACCGTGCGCTTGGGTTCCAGCAGCGGGACCTGTTCGGCGTCATCCTCTACCGCGACTAGCGCGCCCATCGCCCTGCCCTGTGACGGGCGCGGGCGGGTGCGGTGGAAAACCCCTTCCAACCGTCTGACCCAGTGCCTATATTCGTTCCTGTCGGGTTCGCCCGACTATGGCGATAAACGCCTTGCGGAATAAGCGTTGCGGACCCGGGGGCGGTACCCGGCGCCTCCACCAAACTCCCCGTGTGTCAGGGGCGATGGGGGCGAAATAGGATCGACGCGCGTGGTAAAGGCATGGTTTTCGCTCGGCATGGTTCCGCCGTTACCGGGCCATTTTCATAGATGCCAACGACAACACGGCGTCTGACCTTCGCATGGCTGCCTGATACTCCCCCTTAAGGGATATCAGTAGTTAGTGAAAGTCGGGGTTCGGGGGGCACCCGGCAACAGAAGCCCCTCACTTCCTTCTCCGGCCCGTCCCGGGTCGGCTCTACAGGGTGTCACGCGGCGCATGTCCAGGGATCAACTGCGGTACGACCGGATGGTGGAAGGCGCGCTCCGCGGCGTCGTCCGGGAAGCGCTGTCGGAGGTGGCGGAGCGCGGGCTGCCCGGCGAACACCACCTGTACCTCACCTTCCGCACCCGCGCGCCCGGCGTGGACATCCCCGATTTCCTGCGCGCCCAGTACCCGGCGGAGATGACGATCGTCCTCCAGTACCAGTTCTATGGGCTTGAGGTGACGCGCGACGGCTTCGGGGTGACCCTGTCCTTCGGCGGCAAGCATGAGCGGCTGACCGTGCCCTTCGCCGCCATCACCACCTTCGCCGATCCGTCGGTGAACTTCGCCCTCCAGTTCCAGCCCCTGCTGGGCGAGGTGGAGGAGGAGTTCGCGGAGCAGGACGCAGCGGCGGAGGAAGAGCCGGACCAGCAGGGCACGGACGCACCGCCCGCCACCGGCACCGTCGTCGCGCTGGACGCCTTCCGGAAGAAATAGGCGGCCGGACCCAGCCCTACGCGGGCGTGGCAGCCCCCGCCGATCCGATCACAGGGGGGCGATCTCCAGGTCGCGGAACTGTACCCGGCTGCCTTCATGGTGGGCCTGCAAGGCCACGTGCCCCTCGCGCCGGCGCTCGCCATTGCTCAGACGGCAGACCTCCGCCCCGTTCAGCAGAACAGTGATGCCCGGACCGCGGGCCATGATGTCGAATCGGTTCCAAACCCCGATGGGGTGAAAGGCCGCGCGGGTGGCCGGCACCAGATTGTAGATGGCGCCGGTGAGATGCAGCGGGCTGCCCTGGCTGCCGTCCGGGGCGATGCCCCGGTTGTCGATCTGCACCTCATACCCGTGCTCGATGGCGGGACCGGGATCGTGGGGCAGCGGCGGCGTGCGCAGGAAGATGCCGGAATTGTCGTGCTCCTCCCAGCTGCACCACTCCACCCGCAAGTGGAAGTCGGCGAAGCTCTCCGCCGCGTACCAGAGCAGCCCGTGCCCGCCTTGCGCCTCCAATATGCCCGGCGCCACCCAGACGAACCGCCCAGACCCCGCCATCCGCCAGCCGGTCAGGTCGGGGGTGAACAGAGGCCGGAACCCCTCGGCTGCTGTGCTCGTCACCATCCGGTGCTGGCCCTTTCCTGTTTCTTCCCGCCCCGTCGCGCGCCACTCCGTGGGAGGGCCAGCCTGGCCCCGACGGGCGCCCCCCGGCAACGGTGGAATCGGAGATGGGGGGCGGTGCCCACATGAAACAAGGGGCGGCCCCGTCGGGACCGCCCCTTGTTCCTGTCCGGCGTGCTTCGGCCGACCGGCCCGGCACCCGCCGGACCGGCCGCACACCGGGATCAGAAGCTGTAGCGCAGGCCGACACGCAGCTGGTGCGCCGTGCTGTTGTCCACGCCGTCGCCACCGCTGTTCACCCACATGTAGCGGTAGGCGGGGACGATCGACAGGCTGTCGCTGATGGCCACGCTCACCCCCGCCTCACCGAACAGCAGCAGGTCGGTGGACGACCCCTCCAGCTCGCGCAGGTCCAGACCGGCGATGGACAGGTTCTTCAGGTCCGCGGTCACGAAGCCGGCACCGGCGCCGACATAGGGGGCGATGGCGCCGGTCGTGATGTCGTAGTAGCCGGCGGCCGTGCCGGTGAAGAGGTTCTGCTTGGCCCGGACGGAGGTTTCGGTGCCGTTCAGCGTCAGCGTGCCGTTCTTCAGCTCGCCATAGCCCAGCTCGCCTTCCACGCGGAACTGGCCCAGGCGGTAGCCGATGGCGCCGGAGAACTGCCAGCCATTGTCCAGGTCCAGCTTGGCACGGTCGGCGCCGTCCTTGGCTTCCACGCTCTGCGGCAGGACCCAGCCCACGGCCGGCGCGACATAGAACCCGTCCTTCGCCGCGGCCGTGCCCGTCAGGGCGGCGGTGGCGAGAAGGGTGGCGGCGGCGGCGGTGATGGCACGATTGGTACGCATGTCTGTACTCGATGGTGATTGGTGGAACGACGCGGCTGTCTGCGTCGGTCCGCCTGTCCTACCCCCATCGATTGCCCGTTCCTGTGCGGTGCCTCACAGGAAACTGGGCACTTTGATGGCACCTGCGGCCGCATTTGGGCACGCCAGACACGCCAAGGGCCGGAAGCGGGTGCTTCCGGCCCTTTGGAACGATCGCGCTGGGTCGCGATCACGTATCCAGGAAGCTGCGCAGCTTGCGGCTCCGGCTGGGGTGCTTCAGCTTGCGCAGCGCCTTCGCCTCGATCTGGCGGATACGCTCGCGGGTCACGCTGAACTGCTGCCCGACCTCTTCCAGCGTGTGGTCAGTGTTCATGCCGATGCCGAAGCGCATGCGCAGTACCCGCTCCTCACGCGCGGTCAGCGTGGCGAGGATGCGGGTCGTCGTCTCGCGCAGGTTCGCCTGGATGGCGGCGTCAAGCGGCAGGACGGCGTTCTTGTCCTCGATGAAGTCGCCGAGGTGCGAATCCTCCTCGTCGCCGATGGGCGTTTCGAGGCTGATCGGCTCCTTGGCGATCTTCAGGACCTTGCGCACCTTCTCCAGCGGCATCATCAGCCGCTCCGCCAGCTCTTCCGGCGTCGGCTCGCGCCCGATCTCGTGCAGCATCTGGCGGCTCGTGCGCACCAGCTTGTTGATCGTCTCGATCATGTGCACGGGGATGCGGATGGTGCGGGCCTGGTCGGCGATCGAGCGGGTGATCGCCTGCCGGATCCACCAGGTGGCATAGGTGGAGAACTTGTAGCCGCGCCGGTACTCGAACTTATCGACCGCCTTCATCAGGCCGATATTGCCCTCCTGGATCAGGTCCAGGAACTGCAGGCCGCGGTTCGTGTACTTCTTGGCGATGGAGATGACGAGGCGCAGGTTGGCCTCCACCATCTCCTTCTTGGCGCGGCTGGCCTCCTTCTCGCCTTTCTGCACCGTCTGGACGATGCGGCGGAACTCGCTGATCGGCAGGCGGGCCTGCTGCGACACGTCGCCGATGGCTTCGCGCACCTTGCCCACCTCGCCAGAGGATTTCTCGGCGAACTTGGCCCAGGCCTTGTTGATGGACCGGCAGCGCTCCAGCCAGTTCGGGTCCAGCTCCGACCCGTAATACTGATGCAGGAAGTCCTCGCGCTTCACCTTGCAGTCCGTGGCAAGGCGCAGCAGCCGGCCCTCATAGCCCATCAGCTTCTTGTTCAGCGCATAGAGCTGCTCGACCAGCTGCTCGATCCGGGCATTGTTCAGGCGCACGGAATTGACCAGATCGGTCAGCTCCGCCTTCACCTTGTCGTACTTCTTGTCCGAGCCCTTGGGCAGGTCCTCACCGCGCTGCAGGACGGCCAGGCGCTGCTCCTGCAGCTTGTGCAGCTTCTCGTACGTCTCTTCGATCTTGCCGAAGGTCTCCAGCACCTTGGGCTTCAGCTCGGCCTCCATGGCCGACAGCGACATGTTGTTCTCTTCATCGTCGCCCTCGGGCGCGCCCTCGCCTTCCGGCGTCTCGCCCTCGGTCTCCGCCTCGTCCTCGTCGCGGCCGCCCTCGGCGGCGCCGTCCAGCCCTTCGCCCGTCGGCTCACCGGATTCCGGGTCGATGCCGTAGGTCGCGTCCAGGTCGATGATGTCCCGCAGCAGCATCTTGCCGTCCTGCAGGGACTGGTGCCATTCGATGATGGCCTGGATGGTCAGCGGCGATTCGCAGATCGCGCCGATCATCATCTCGCGGCCGGCCTCGATGCGCTTGGCGATGGCGATCTCGCCCTCGCGGCTCAGCAGCTCGACGGAGCCCATCTCGCGCAGATACATGCGCACCGGGTCGTCGGTGCGGCCGATATCGTCGTCGTTCAGGTTGCCGGAGACGCGCTCCTCGCCATCGCCCGCCGGCTCCGGACCGTCCTCCTGCTCCTCCGCCTCGACGACGTTGATGCCCATCTCGGAGAGAAGGGCCATCGTGTCCTCGATCTGCTCGGAAGAGGAACTGTCCGGCGGAAGGGCCGCGTTCAGCTCGTCATAGGTGACGTAGCCGCGCTCCTTGCCGCGGGCGATCATCTTCTTCACGGCGATCGCCATGCCGTCCATGAGGGGGCCGTTGGCCTCCTCGTCACGCGTATCCGAAACTTCCGCGGTCTGCGTCGCTTTCGTGGCCATTCGCTGGATGCCCCCGCACTCACTCGGCTGGTGCCCTAGGGACCACGCGGTAGGGCGCGGCCCGGAAGGCGCTTGTCGTAAACGCAACTGCCCGACTCGGGCAACAGCCCGGTCGCGACGTCCCCCATCCCTGTGCCATATAGTCCGTGGTCGGGTGTATGGATGTGTTCTTTAAGACACAGTTCAGCCAAAGCAACAGGGGCGGCAGCCCCGCCGTTACGATCCCGGGGCTGTCTGATCCCTATTCCTCAAGCTCCGCAAGCCCGGCCGAATGTCCCCGACGGGTCAGAACCTCACGGCGCAGCGCTTCGAGTCGCGTCCAGTTCGCCTCGCTGAATTCCTCAGCCAGCTGCCGTTCCGCTTCCCTCAGCTCCGCCTGAAGCTCCTCCTCCTCGACAACAAGCCAGACTTCCCGCCAACCACTTCGTGCAGCTTCCAACGACGCTCCAGGGTGCGCGAATTTCGGCACGTCTGCGCTCAGCAGACCTTCCAGCGTCTCGGCAAAGCCGCAGCAGGACAAGTGGCGACGTAATTCGGCCGCGTCAAGCCCGTGTGCGCCGGACAGGCATGCAAGCAGCTCACGGCGCAGCCGCTCCAGCTCCGGATCGGCGAAGGCGCGGCGCGCCAGCTCCTCCCCCACCTCCTCGAACAGGCGGGGGTGGTTCAGCAGCGGCAGCAGCAGCAGGCGTTCCCGCCAGCGCGGCTCCGTCTTCACCACGCCGGACCGGAAGCGCGGGTCCCACAGCCGGCTGACCGGCAGGCTGATGCCGATGGCGCCACCCGCATCGACCGGCCGCTGCCCGCCGCCCCGGCCCGGCGCCCCGCGGGGCCCGTCCGTGCGCCGGGTCTGGCGGCCCAGCTGGTAGACGCGGTCGCGCATGTCCTGCCAATAGGCGGCGCGTACGCCGGGATGGCCGATCTGGTCGCAGCGGGCCTTCAGCGCGGCCT
Source organism: Scenedesmus sp. KT-U (assembly GCA_029853055.1). NCBI lineage: Eukaryota > Viridiplantae > Chlorophyta > Chlorophyceae > Sphaeropleales > Scenedesmaceae > Scenedesmus > Scenedesmus sp. KT-U. The sequence goes on from JARWLF010000759.1 coordinate 7,281, forward strand.
GAAGACCGGCGCGCGCATCCGGCTGGGACAGGTCGCGGCCCTGCGCCTCCATCTCCCACAGCACGTCGGCCAGCGGCTTGGCGCGGTCCAGCACGGTCTGGAAGGCGGCGGCCCCGCCGCTGCGGATCAGGCTGTCCGGGTCCTCCTTCTCCGGCAGGAAGGCGACGCGGGCGGAATGGTCGGGCATCAGCAGCGGCAGGATGCGCTCCACCGCCCGGAAGGCGGCCCGGCGCCCGGCATTGTCGCCGTCGAAGCACAGGATGGGCACCCGCCGCCCCTCCGGCGCCAGCTTCCACAGCTCCTCGATCTGCGTCTCCGTCAGGGCGGTGCCCAGCGGGGCGACTGCGGCGGTGAACCCGGCCATGACGCAGGAGATGACGTCCATATAGCCTTCGGTGACAATCAGCGCCTGCCCGTCGCTGGCCGCCTGGCGGGCCCGGCTCATGCCGTAGAGCAGGCGGCCCTTGTGGAACAGCGGGTTGTCGGCGGAATTGACGTATTTCGGCCCCGTTCCCTCCAGGATACGGGCGCCGAATGCCACCACCTGGCCCCGCCGGTCCATGACCGGGAACATCACCCGGTTCCGGAAGAAGGCATAGGTGCCGCGGCCGTCATCGGGCTGCTTGAACAGCCCCGCCTCGATCATCTGCGCCTCGGAATAGCCGGCGGCCGCCAGCTCCGCCTTCAGCGCGCCGCCGTCCGCCGGGGCATAGCCCAGCCGGAAGCGCGACAGCGCCTCCTCCCCCAGCCCCCGCCCCTGGAGATAGGCCAGCGCCGCCCGCCCCGCCGGTGCGCGCAGCTGCGCCTCGTAATAGCGGCAGGCGCGCTCCACCAGGTCGAACAGCGTCTTCTGCCGCTCGAACTTCTGCCGCTCCTGCGGGCTCGGCTTCGGCACCTGCAACCCGGCCTCACCCGCCAGCTGCTCCACCGCCTCCATGAAGGACAGGTTGTCATGCCGCATGACGAACCCGATGATGTCCCCATGGGCCCCGCAGCCAAAACAATGAAAGAACCCCTTCTGGTCGTTGACGTAGAAGCTGGGGGTCTTCTCGTTGTGGAAGGGGCAGGGGGCCTTGTATTCGCGGCCGGCGCGGATCAGGCGCATGCGCTTGCCCACCACGTCGGACAGGCCGAGGCGGGAGCGCAACTCTTCCAGAAACTGCGGGGGCAGGGCCATGGGGGTGGGCACCGGGGGCGACGGGGGCGGCGCCCTGCCGATGGCGCCGCGATACAGCCGGGCATCCTAGCGCAGCCACCCCACCGCCCGCCATGGCGGGTCGCGCTTATCCCCAGGATACCGCCTTATCCACAGGCCGGCTATTCCGCGGCCGTCGCCGCGGGCACGCCTTGCGCCTGTTGCACGGGGGCGGGCGCCGGCTCCTCCAGCCGGCGGAAGGCGATGGTGATGGTCGCCAGATGGACGCCCCACTTGCTCATCACCGCGCGGTTCAGCAGCACGCCGTCCGCCTGCAGGAACATCCAGTCGTCGAAATGCACCTTCATCCGCCGCGACCCCATCTTCAGGTCCAGATGGTAGCGCAGGTTGAAGGCGTTGCCCGACACGATGCCGTCCGCCACGCCGATGACATCGGCCGCCCGCCCCTGCCAGCGCCCACCCTCTCCCTTGGTCAGGGTCCAGATGCGCTGCTCGACCTCCCCGTCCGACCAGGTGAAATCCTCCACCAGGATCAGGTCCCGCCCGTCCCAGGTGCCCTCGATATCCACCACGAACTGGCGTCGGACATTGCCGAACCGGTCCTCCACCAGCCCATAGGCGCGGCTGCGGCCCTGGAAATACTCTTCCAGCGCCAGGCGGGGTTCGGCATCGGCGAAACGGTCGGGGGTCATGTTGCTGCACCCGGCAAGGGCGGCGAGGGCCGCGAAAAGGACGGCAAGGCGGCGGAGCATGGCAGGGTCCGTCTGAGAGGGGGTGGGGTGGAGCGGGGCGGCATCAGGCAGCCTCGATCCGTTGGCGCAGCCCGGCCTGCACCGCCGCCGTCAGCGGCCAGCGCCATAGAAGCGCGATGGCCGCCAGCTTGAAGGCGATGGGAACCAGGCTGTAGAGAAGGGTCAGCGCGGTCAGCGCCCCGGGGCTGTTGCCGCCCGTGACGCTGAACCCGAACAGGCCGGCAGCGGTCAGTCCCAGCGCGGCCAGCGCCACGGCCAGCTTGGTCGCCAGGCTCCACAGCGCGAAATACAGGCCGGTGCGGGCACCGCCGCCCTGGGCCGTGTCGGCGTCCACCACATCGGCCTGCATGGCGCCGGGCAGCACCAGATCGGCGCCCAGCGCCGCCCCGGTCAGCACGCAGATCGCCAGGAAGGGCCAGAAGTCGCCCGGACCCAGGAACGGCACCAGGGCGAACCAGGTGCAGGCCCACAGCATGGCCGCCGACCAGACCCGGTGCTTGCCGAACCGGCGGCTCAGCCGCAGCCACAGCGGCACCGACAGCAGCCCGGCCAGGAAATAGGTGATCAGCAGCGGCCCCGCCCGCTCCCCCTCCATCAGGCGGAAGCCGACGAACAGCAGGAACAGCTGCGCCGGCAGGCCGTTGGCGATGCCGTTCAGCAGATAGGCCGCGATCAGCCGCCGGAACGGCGCGTTGCCGGCCAGCAGCCGCCAGCCGCGGCCCCAGCCCAGCGGCGCCTGCGGGGCCGGTGCCGCCGGCTCCCTCACGCGGGCCAGCAGCACCAGCACGGCCAGCGGCAACGCCAGCATCAGGAACAGCGCCAGCACCCGCAGCGCCTCACCCGCCTGATCGGTGGCGCCGACGCCGGCCAGCACCGGCAGGGTCAGGGCCAACACCGTGCCCAGCACGGCGAAGGACTCCCGGAAGCCGGCGATGCGGGTGCGCTGGTGGTAGTCGCCCGACAGCTCCGCCCCCAGGGCGCTGTAGGGCACGATCATCATCGTCCAGCCCAGATAGAGCAGCAGGCTCCACCCGAACAGCCACAGCGGCCCCGGTGCCGCCGGCGGCACCAGCAGGCACCAGGTGGCCAGCAGGGTCAGTGGCAGGCCGCCGGCGATCCAGGGAAGCCGCCGGCCGAAGCGGCTGTGGCTGCGATCCGACAGCCAGCCGATCAGCGGGTCGCTGACCGCGTCCCAGGCGCGCGCTGCCAGCAGCAGCCCGCCGATCAGGGTCAGCGACAGGCCCAGCCCCGCATAATGGACGGGCAGGAAGATGTAGACGGGCAGGGTCAGGGCGGCCAGCGGCAGCGCGGGCAGCCCATAGGCCAGCAACACCCCCCGTTTCGGTACGCACCCGTCCACGCCCGCTCTCCCCATCCCGGATACCCAAGGAGGTAGAGCGCGCCAGCGCCGCGGAAATGGGGAGGGTTGCAGGAGGCGGCGTCAGCGTCGCGTGCCGCCCAGCCGCAGCCAGCGGTAACCCAGCGGGTTCAGGTGCAGCGCCTCCCCCGGCGGCGGGTGGCCGCCATAGTCGCCGTCGCACATGACGTCATGGGTCCGGCCGTCGGTCAGGTCCACGCCCACGGGTGTGACCTGGGCCGGCCGGTCGGCGAAATTGTGCAGCACCAGCATGGTCCGGCCCTGCCAGCAGCAGGTGAAGGCCAGCACCTCCTCGCAGCCGCAGTCCAGCACCTCCACCTCCCCCCAGCCCAGTTCGGGGGCCTCACGCCGGGCCCGAACGGCGGTCTCCATCCAGACCAGCAGGCTGTTGGGGTCCCGGCGCTGGGACTGGACGTTGACGCGGGTATGGGCGAAGGGCCCATCCTCCACCACCGGGCGGACCAGCTGGTCGGCGGGGGCGGTGGAGAAGCCGGCGTTCGCCTCATCGCTCCACTGCATCGGCGTGCGCACGGGATCGCGCTCGGGCAGGTCCTGGCGGTCGCCCATCCCGATCTCCTCCCCGTACCAGAAGACGGGCGTGCCGGGCAGCGACAGCATCAGGGAATAGGCCAGCTCCAGCCGTCGCCGGTCCCCGTTCAGCATGGGCGCCAGCCGGCGGCGGATACCGCGGCCGAAGATGCGCATGCCCTCCTCCGGCGCGAAGGCGCGGAAGCACTCCTCCCGCTCCTCATCCGACAGGCGGCCCAGGTCCAACTCATCATGGTTGCGCAGGAAGTTGGCCCATTGGGCGCGCAGCGGCAGCCGGGGCAGGGACCGCATGGCGTCCCGCACTTCCGTCGCCCGCCCGCGGGCCAGCGACAGGTACAGGCGCTGGTTCACGATGAAATTGAACATCAGGTTCATGCGGTCCCCCTCGCCGACATAGTCGGGGACCTCATCCACCGTCACATTCGCCTCCGCCAGCAGCGCCGCGTCGCCCCGCCGCCAGGACATGAAGGCCCGCATCTCCTCCAGCCATTCGTAGTGCCGCTCGAACCGGTGCCCCTCCTTCAGGCTTTCGATGACGAAGGGGGCGGCGTCCAGGCGGAAGCCGGACACGCCCAGCTCCAGCCACAGGCCCATGATCTTCTGAATCTCCTCCCGCACCGCCGGCTCATCCGGGTTCAGGTCGGGGGCGAAGTCGTAGAAGCGGTGGAAGTAGTAGGCGCCGGCCTCCTCATGCCAGGTCCAGGTGCGGTCCTGGCGGCCGGGGAAGACCATGCCCTCCCGCGCATTGTGGGGTTCCTCGTCCGACCACAGGTACCAGGACCGCAGGGGGCTTTCCCGGTCGCGGGCCGCGGCCTGGAACCAGGGGTGGTCGATGCTGGTGTGGTTGACCACCAGGTCCACGATCACCCGCAGCCCCCGCTCCCGCGCCAGCCGCATGAAGGTGACGAAATCGCCCAGCGTGCCCAGCCGCGGGTCCACGCCGTAATAGTCGCTGACGTCATAGCCATTGTCGCGGTTGGGGGTGGGGTAGAAGGGCAGCAGCCAGATGCAGGTGGCGCCCAGCCCGGCGATATGGTCCAGCCGGTCGGCCAGCCCGATGAAATCCCCCACCCCGTCGCCATTGCCGTCCATGAAGGTTTCGACATCGACGCAGTAGATGATCGCGTTCTTGTACCAGATGTCCTGCATGCCCCCGCCTCCCCCCGATGCCGCCCGACCGGCTATCCGGATGCAACAGCGGCATGACACTTTCCGTCGCGCCCACCGGCCATTGGGGCGCCCGTCCGGGGGCTTCCGCACCCGGATGCCCTGTGCTAGACCGCAGGCGAACCGGATTTTCGACCTGACTTCATGGGAAAGCGGCGATGACCAAGCTCGTGCTCCTGCGCCACGGCCAGAGCGTGTGGAACGTCCAGGACCTGTTCACCGGCTGGACCGATGTGGACCTGACCGAGCAGGGGGTGCAGGAGGCGCGGACCGCCGGCCAGCGGCTGGCCGCGGCCGGCTTCGACTTCGACGTCTGCCACACCTCCGTCCTGAAGCGGGCGATCAAGACGCTGAACCTGGCGCTGGAGTCGATGGACCGGCTGTGGCTGCCGGTGCACAAGGACTGGCGCCTGAATGAGCGGCACTATGGCGGGCTGCAGGGGCTGAACAAGACCCAGACGGCGGCCAAGCACGGCGCCGACCAGGTCCATATCTGGCGCCGCAGCTACGACATCCCGCCGCCGCCGCTGGCGGAAGGGGATGAGCGGCTGCCCGATGGCGATCCGCGCTACCGCGACCTGCCCCGCTCGGCCCTGCCGCGGACCGAGGCGCTGAAGGACTGCGTCGCCCGCGTCGTCCCCTATTGGGAGGAGGCGATCGCCCCGCAGGTGCGCGCCGGTGGCCGGGTGTTGATCGCCGCCCATGGCAACAGCCTGCGCGGGCTGGTGAAGTACCTGTCCGACATCTCGGACGAGGACATCACCGCCTTCGAAATCCCCACCGGCCACCCGCTGGTCTATGAGCTGGACAGCGACCTGAAGCCGGTGGACCGGTATTTCCTGTAAAACGGGTCGTTACGGGGGGCGCGCGGGGGGTGTCGCAATCCGCTGCGCTGCTTGCGACCTACGG
>JARWLF010000760.1:0-13189 GCA_029853055.1 Scenedesmus sp. KT-U
GTCTAGAGAGCTCTGTTGAAACACCGTGTTGCAATGCAACGCTGCAGCGGCCAAAGGCAGCGCTCATGGTGTTTCTACTGCGATCGTAGTTCACCTCGACAGCGTAAACAGCAGGCTGTGCTTGGTCTGGGCAGAGTGATTGTTTATTGCTCGCGCCAAGGCTTTGGTGACTTGATCCAGCTGTATACTACTTTCTTTCAAATATACTGTTTGTTGCACTTCTGAAGTATGTTTGGGGGCTTCCCTTTTGGTGACATGCCTGGATTTGGGGGCGGCATGCCTCGACCCAAGAAGGGCAACAGCACCCGCTACTACGAAATACTGGGTGTCAGCCCCAATGCAACTCCTGAAGAGTTGAAGAAAGCACATCGCAAGCTTGCTTTGCAGCATCATCCAGACAAAGGTGCTGACTGGCACCATCGACCGCTTTTATGCGTGGCAGTTTTGTCTTTTCAGCTCAGTGAGTTACACATGGCGCATGCAACTGCAGGTGGAGACTCAGAGAAGTTCAAAGAGATCAACGAGGCTTACGACGTCCTCAAGGACTCCGAGAAACGTAAAATCTATGATGAGGTGAGGCCTCATCCCTCAGAGGCGGCATGGGCTCAGCTAATGCATGCTGGTTGTGCTTTCATGTGTCTGGAGTTGTTATATTGTATGTTGGCTTGAATCCTGTCTTGGTTCCGTCCTCACTCCATGACAATCGCCAGCAGTGCTTTGAAGCAGCAGAGGTATGGAGCAGGTTCTGCATGTTGGTGCATCAGCTCAAAGTCGCAGCATACACACAGACCGTCTTGATTGTCTTCTTGACCAATGCGTGTTTGCAGTACGGTGAAGAAGCTATCAAGGAAGGCATGGGCGCTGGAGGCGGAGGTGGCGGTATGGCAGACCTGTTTGATATACTGTCAGGTGGCGGCAGGCGCGGTCAGCCCAGGGAGCGCAAAAGCGATGATGTAGTGCACAAACTGAACGTCTCTTTGGAAGAATTATACAGTGGTGTGACAAAGTAAGTCCCCTGTGGTGTTGTCAGTGGCTGCCAACGGGTTTGTGCATGGATCGCTGCCAGTCCCATGCCATGTGGTGTTGAGCTGTCCAGAGCTCTGATCGAGAGCTTGGGTCTCATGTTGTCACTACTCATCATGTGCCCTGGGCTTGTCTTACGCAGGAAGTTGTCATTGTCCAGGAAGCTTCCTTGCACCAAGTGCAATGGTACAGGCAGCAAGAGTGGAAAGCGTCACACATGCAGCACCTGCCAAGGCAGCGGTGTTCAAGTGCACATACGGCCTCTGGGTCCTGGCATGGTGCAGCAGATCCAGTCACGATGCAGTGACTGCCAAGGCAGCGGTTACAGCAGCATTCCAAGTGAGTGTCGTCTGCTGCAGTCTAGTCTGTGCGCAGCTTTTGGGCCCTCACCAGCCTGCTGTTAGCAGTACAAAAGTTGCAGGCAACTGAGTTGTGGTTTCTGTCGGGAGAAATTTGTGCTTACAAGCTGTTTGTGGTTTCATATAGGTGACCGCTGCACAGCTTGCAGTGGTAACTGCTTGGTGAGCGAGAAGAAGACGTTTGAAGTTGCCATAGAGCCAGGCATGAAGAATGGCCAGAAGATCACACTCCATGGGGAGGCAGGCTGCACAGAACCAGGGTTGCAGCCAGGGGATGTCATTCTGGTACTGCAGCAGAAGGAGCATGATGTCTTTACACGCCTGCCTAACCCAGCAGACATCATCTTTGAGAAGCATATCAGCTTGAAGGATGCATTGTGCGGCTGCAGGTGTGTTGTGTATGGTCTGTAGTAAAGCAGTATGGGCTTACTTTGGTGTCGTAACGCACTGGCACCTTATCAACTGGTGTATTGACCTCAGCTCGTGACCGTTCTGCTGTCTGACATTCTCCTCCTGGCAACCCATCAGCATTGCTTCAGCAGTGTGAACCTCGCCAAGTTGTCACAGGTCCTGAGTACTGCTTCTATTCTCTGGTCCTGCAGCTTCACCATCAAGCATCTAGATGGGCGCATCATCAAAATTAGCAGCAATGCAGGAGAGGTTATCAAGCCAGGCAGCTTCAAGGTGGTGCCAGAGGAAGGAATGCCTGTTCACACACGGCCTTTTATCAAGGGCAACCTGTACATTAAGTTTGAGGTGAGGCATGCTCCCTACATCTGGCAAGCACCCTTACGTCACCACTAAATCACCATGTAGCCTGCCATGACACACTCTTTGTTTCTAAGAGTGATCAACAGTAGGCTGCATTTTCCAGGTTGATAGGCATTGAGATGTCAGCCCAAATCCTTTGGAAGATGTCCAAATATGTACACAAGATTTTCTAGCAGTAAGGCACTCCACCCTTGAAGGGCTCCGTGACCAGAGGGGGCAATTACAACTGCTGATGCTCTTTCTGCTACGCAGGTGGACTTCCCTGACAGTGTTGAGGCAGACCTTGTGTCAGCTTTGTCTCAAGTGCTGCCAAGTGGTGGGGAGGCAAATGGCACTATGGATGCAGATGATGCAGAGGAGTGCCACATGAAGCCAGTTACAGACTTTGAAGAAGAGCTGAAGAGCCGTGCACGCATGGCACGCCAGGCCAGTACGAATGCGTACGATAGTGATGATGACGATGATATGCCTCGTGGTGCACAGCGTGTGCAGTGTGCACAGCAGTGATGCGGGTGTGCCTTACTGTGCTGTTGTGGGTTGCCGACATGCGATGCGACAGCAGAGATGCTTGCCTGTGAAGTGGCAGCCTTGTGAGAGCGCTGCAAGTTTAGGCGAGCTGATAGCATGTGTTGGCAACCATTCTTTTGTAGTTAGTGTTGCAGTGCGCATCCAGATTTATCTGCTTGCACCGAGCTTGTTAACGAGACTATACGTCTAGTTGTCACATCTGTAGTAAAGTGTATGCATTGACAGTGCAGCATTTCTGCACTCAGCTCTGTGTGAGCATGGAACAAAGTACTTTCTAACAGTGATACGGCTAATCGGCTCGAGCACGTACAGCATCATGCTGCAGACACGGTGTGACGCATCGTTCATCAGTTGCTCAGGATGAACGGATGACTTCATGGCATATTTTGCAGACCCCTGGTGAAGAAGGTGTCATCAATGTATTGCTCACAGAGGCACAAACCGTCTTGTTGCAGAAACTTTCTGGCAGGTGAAGAACAGCAATAAGCATCCTCTTCGGCCACGAGGCCCTTGGGATTCAACCCAGACTGGCTGAGACAGTCACAACATATGTTACAACCACCCTCTGCGGGTATAATCTTAGTAACACCCACTGGCCAGCTTGTCACCTGCATCTGGTAGCAGCTTTCTATGCTAATGTCATTTGTTGTTGCATACAATTTTTATTTGCTGCATGAGCCAATCTCCCTTTCTTTCACAACTGTGGCAGTAGCTCTGTTTGTCATCATCAATGATGATGATGTTTGTCTTTCATTAGGTCGATGAGCATGCAGGCAGGATGGGTATCCCTTGCCACGATCACGAGGAAACTAGGCGCGACTTGTGCAAAGTGTTGGCATGCTGCTTTGTCCCAGTGGGACGTCCTTGCACCACAGCACAGCAACAAGAGTTCAGTGTGTGTTCCAGGAAGAGAGATCAACCTGCTTTTGCTCAGGCAAGTTACTCTGCAATGTCGTGCAATGGGACACTCTCGCTTTCGTTCTGGCACGGCCATCGCTTGAGTGGCAGGGTGCTCACGTTCTTGTATGGGTGTGTTTGCGACAGGAGCGTACCAGGTAATGGCAGCGTAGCATCTTTTAACAGATATTGACTGATGCGGTTTACTATGGACCTAGAGTAGGTCAGAGACAGTACGTGTTTGGAGTTGACGCGCCAACTTCAACACACAAACACGCAGTCAAAGATGGAGCCTGGCTGCGCCTGATTGTCTTGGATAGGTAGCATTTAGTGCAGTCGTAGTTCCTTTGGTACATGTCTGGCAAACCTTGCACAAGCGTGACAAGTGGAGTGAATGATGGGCCCAACATCGCAACAGGCTGTTTCACGGCAGTTCCACGTACCAGTTGTAATACTGTTCAGCTTTGCTCTGTTATCATGTGGCGTTCTTGAGTCCCAAGGGCTTGTTGCCAATGCCTGTGTCCAAGGATCTGGTTCCTGTGGTGCACAATGCCGCCAGTTGACTTGCCAGGCTCTGGTTGACTTCTTTCATAGCACAAACAGTGGTAATGGCACCCTGTATCAGACTTGGTCCACAAAGGCAGGCTGGGAAGATGCAGCTGGCCGAACATGTGGTGACATTCTGCGTCGGCCACCTGCAGCACCACCAGAATACTGCGATTGGTATGGTGTTGTTTGTTGTTATGATGGGATGGTCAGAGCAAACAAGTGCGACAGCCTACATTCCGTGTTGTTTCTGGAGATATCAGTCAATGGTCTGACTGGCAATATCAGCAGTCCACAGTTCCTGCAAGCAATCACTCAGCTGCACACGTGTGGCTTAACGCAACTATTGCTAGATGGCAACAGTCTGTACGGCAGCTTCAGCGATGAATGGGGACAACTGGCAAACCTGACAGGGCTGAACATGGGTAAGACACCTGGCTGGAACTTGTTCATGTCCTTGCGATATGTGGCCATGATATGCGGCCTGCAGCCATGGGTGAGGAGTGGGGTGCTTCTGGCTGCAGTGCCTTGCTACACAACCCTGCAGAGATGCACATTCACCCAAACTGCCGTGATCTGGGTATACTATCGGCCTTTTGAACAAATTTCACTTGCTCATGTTCCCGGTCAACCACTGCGTACCGTTGACAGGGCGCAACTTGATCAGCGGCACTATACCCGATGTACTGCGAAGCATGAGAAAATTGAAGAGGCTTGCCCTTGATGGCAATCCCATAAGTGGCATCCTACCTGACTGGCTAGGACAGCTGACAGACCTGGAGGTCCTGGCATTGGGAGCTATGACATGTAAGACTTGGTAGTCCTCTGTGTGCCTATATGCCGTGCCGCAATTGACTGCATGAGCCAGTATGGGGCCACTGGTGAGAGGCTTGCCAAGCAGAAGACGCATCAGTCCCACCAGCACTGCAGCTTTGGGGCTAGACACAGGCAACCCCACATCGCATTTGGTGCCATGTCAACAGACATCAGCTGCAAGTCAGTCAAGAGTGATAGAAGAAATATCCTTGCTTTTGCCAAGTGTCATTGGCTGCTTGTGCCTCTGCAGACGTGAATCCAGATGGCTCTGTGGGCCTTACGGGTACAATCCCAATGTCCTTGGTCAATCTGACCAACCTGAAAGCACTTGACCTGGGCCCAAACGCATTGACAGGGTCCGTTCCTTATGGCTTATGCCATGACAACATTGAGCTCTTGTCCCTCCCAAGCAACAAGCTGACAGCCAACCTCAGTCAAATAGTCAATTGCAGGAGCGCAGCTCGGATTGATTTGAGTTACAATCAGATTACAGGGACACTGCCAAACACAACCCACTGGGAGCTCTACTCTTTGTCGGGTTTAGTGCTGAATGACAATCAGATAAATGGCACTTTGCCTAGGGCTATATTCAAACTACCCTCTTTGGCCTATCTTGGATTGGAGAGCAACAGGTATGGTAGCTGCATGATGTGCTGCAGATTTTGTATGTCGTTTGAGCAGACTCAGCAATCCAACTCATGTCAAGTATGTCAACATGCAATGTCAACTTGCAAGCAAGCAGCACTCACTTGTTTCTAGTTCTGTCAGCAGCCTCAATAGTGGTATGCTGTTTGGCTGTCGGTACCTTTGGACAGGTTGACACACTACTCAAGACACTACGCAGAGTTTTTCATACCAAGTGGCTGTGTGAGCATATTCATTGTCCTCAACCTCGGGTTGCAGCCAACGCTTGCATTGCTCCTCTGCAGGCTGACTGGCTCCATAGATAGGACCATTGGTCAGGCGCGCACCTTAAGTGCATTGATGCTGCAACACAATCAGCTGACTGGACCCATACATGAAAACCTGTGGACCCTACGTCGTATCAATTTTTTGGATTTGCATGACAACAAGCTGACTGGTACTATCAGCCCCAGCATCGGGTAAGTTCTCTGCTCAAAGATAGAACTTACCGGTGATGCTCCTGCAGAAAATCAGCTCGCCAAAACCAGCGACTCACTCAATGGGCCAACACTCGATGCCTGCGTGCCACAAGGTGGTGGTGAAGGGGGTGGTGGCTGCGATTCCACTCTTTCCAACTTCATCTGTCTTCGTGCATGCAGAGGCTTGGCACAAGTAACCGCTATCAACCTTGCCAGCAACAATCTCACAGGTTCTATTCCTTCTGAAGTCGGTTACCTAGGTGCTCTTGTGACGGCCGATTTCCGGAACAATACGTTGACTTATGATGGCTTGACTGCCAAGAGTGAACCTTGGGGCAGTCAGTTAGGCAGTGGGGCGGATGCTGGTAGTAGAAACCTCATGCTACCATGTTTCTTGACGTTCTCGGACTACACGATGCCCCGTTCTGATGGCAGCAACATTGCTTGTCCAGTGCTGTACAGGAAGACCCAGATACAGGCACTGAGAGACTGTGCAAGTGAAACACAACTGGTGTGTTGATTTGCATGATAAACTGCAGAAAGAAGATGTTATCATGCCATGGTCACTTTACACTCACTCATGAATCGCTTTCAAGTGCCGCAACAACAACTTGGATTGCCATGATGTTAGTCACTGCTCTGATTATTTGTTTCCAGGTTTTACTATAAATCATAATTCATGACGTTTAAGCTGTTCGTGTTGCTGACCTATCGCAACAGGGCCAGCACGCTTCACGTCTGCCAGATCTGCCCTATGATGCACAGCTATGGAACCTTGACGCAGGCTACTACAACTACTCAGGTTGTGTTTGTGTCGAGGTGAGTAGACTGCTGGTGTCATCATTGCAGCGTTGCTATCAGACTGAAGATCCCTTGACCAATATGTTGTGGAAGTATAATGAATCAAACAACTTGCAGAGCGCCAAGACCGTGCATGGGGCGAGATTGCAGCGTAAGTACTGGTGCGTACATACATGCAATTGATGGGATTTACGGCACTGGTAGCATGAAGCCATGCCACCTGCATGAGCCATCAACTTTTCTATTGGTGAACGATGCAGGGCTTCCATGCAGTCTGGAAGTCAAACAGGCTGACATGCCAACCCAAAGCCAGCACATATCCCGTTTGGGTGGTACCTATTGCAGTGGTCCTGTCTGTGGTGGGGTGCATGCTGCTGGCGGCTGCTGGATTGCTTGTTTGGTTCAGGATGGCAGTGCAGCTTCGGATGAGGTGGCACAGAGAGCAAGAGATCAGAGTGCACAAGAAGCTAGGCATGCCAAGTGCTGGACTAGCAACTATAGTGGTGACAGATATCGAGCAGTATTCAGGTGAGGATCCAGGGTGCTGCAGCCAGCAGGGCATCTACTCTGCTGGTACCCAGCTGTGCAAGTGCTTGCAATATTGCAATCAATATGTATCGATACAGGTGCTTGAAAAACAACCCTTGCAGGTTCAGTCCAACACAGGCCCACTCATGATGAACTATTTACATGTTTGGGCTTACAAACTGTGGGCCACAGAACCTGCTTCATACCATGAAGGCTTAGCAGGATGTCTGCTGATGTTTTGTGCAGGGCTGACACAATGGAATGGCCCTGTTGCTGCGGAAGCTCTAGCCATACACAATGCTGTTCTGCGGAAGGCCACTGCTGCACACGCCGGACATGTCATAGAGCAAGAAGGCGACAGCTGGAGTGTGGCATTTCATTCCCCAATGGAAGCTGTGGCCTTCTGCCTGCAGGTCTGTGGCAGTTGCATTCAGTCACTTTGCCATGTGTATACTTTGCTACGTAGCTTACCCCTGGTGATATAACTTGTCCTGTTGTGCCTTGACTGTCTGGTGCACCTTCTGGTGTCCAAAGGTCAAAGGTCTGCACAGTGCGATTCATATATGTGTGCAAGCTCACAGGTGGAATAGACCTTGCCTTGTGTCAAGCATGTTGTTGTTGCAAAACCTGTATGATTACTGAGCAGGTGCAACAAGCTCTACACAGGAGCAGCTGGCCACAGGAACTGAAGGTTTTTTATGCTACAGACGCGACCTGTGATGATGGGGCTGGTGAATTCCAATCAAGCCCAAGTGCCTTGATGAGCCGTGCATCAGCGTTTGGTATGAAGGCCAGGCCCAGCACTGGTGCTGGTAACACTTCAGTGGCTGGATCCCTGCAATCATTGCAGGATCTTGGCTCCAGAATCTGGCCAAGTCTAGCTCGTGCTCAACAAGCCTGCCCTGCTGAAGCAACGGCACCCTGTGCAGTATCTGGAAGCATGGCTGCTGAAGGCAGCGTGATCATGAAGAGATCAAGCGTTGCTGTTGCTCAGGTCAGAAAAGCCAGCTTCAGGGGCTTGCGTGTGCGGATGGGTGTGGCCTCTGGTACAATTGTGCCTGAGGGGGCTATCACACGGGCAACACTGTTCAAACTGGCTAAAGGTGAGTCGAGTTGCCTTCCCTGGGCATAACACTGTACCAGTGGCACAGTGTTTGCCCATAAACCAGCAACGCTCACAATGGATGCCTTTTATCTGACGTGAATGGCATGTATGCAGTGGAGACTTGCATACAGCTGACACATCTTAGCAACCTGAAGCTGGAAGCCGGTCTTCAAGACAATGAGCATGGGGAACTAACATTTTGTCCTTCACACAACCGTACACAGACAGTGCAAAATGTCGCCGGCCCTCGTTGCCAGCTTGTATGAGTACACACTCGAGAAAGACCTTGCTGCACCTGCTGTTTGATAGCACGTGCCTCAATGAGCCTCCTGCGCTGTTGCATCTTGCAGTGGTGTGTGACTTGGCCAATGGTGGTCAGGTGCTCCTGGAGGCAGTCACCTTCAGCGCTGTACGAGATCGGCTCACTGAACTGGGGCAAGTGGATCATAATGGCTACAATGATACGCTGGCTGGCACTGCAATTGCACCTGCGCGTGACAGGAGTCGCACTTGGTGAGTGCTTGTCTGCTTTGCAGTGTCTCACAGTTGTCTTTGGCCTTCAGTTGTAGCTGCCCTCGGCAGGACAAGTGGCGAGCAATCTATCTAATACAGGTGCCTGGTCACGCAAGAGTTCCAAGTTGTGCTTTTAGCACAGAGGACAGCATGATGAATGCCTGCACTACGTCATTGGCAACCCCCCTGCCTTGAGAGCATGTACAGAAAACATCGCCCATAGCTAGAGCCCGTGGGGTTACACATCCTGCTGATAGCAGTCTCACATTGGCTCATATCTGTCCTTCTATAGGTGGCTGCGATGCATGCTGGCACGCTTACTGACAGGCAAAGGAAGCAGCAACACAGATGCCATCATGCTTGATATGGGACAGTACTGGATGCCGGACATCATGGTGTCAGCTCTAGGACAAGGTGCAGACCTGGAGCCAATTGTCGAGGGGGTGACAGAAGCGATCCGCGGTGCAGGAGCAAGCTGGATATCAAGCTCAGCAGGTGCCCTGCGTTCTGAAGGCATTAGTGTGCCCCTAGGACGTCAGGCAGTGGCGTTAACACATTGCGCCAGGCGCCCGCCTGCTTATAAGAGCCTCACTCTGTATAGTGTTCATGCACAACCCCTCTATGGCAGGTCCAGATTATGGATGAACCACTTGAATCTCCCAGTGACCTGTCAAAAAGTGGCCAAAGGATATTTTGAAGCTCCAGGCAAGTGACCTACTGGTTTGATCAAAAATGGCGTGGAGACCCTGAGATCGCATATGCTGCAACAAGGGCCTTGGTTGAAGTGCTGTCTGCTGATCAGCTTGTGCATGTATGCTTGGATGCTGCATCATGATGGTGATGCAGTTGTGTGACCATGATGGGAGCCTAACCCTCTAGACCTGAACCTTACCATACTACTGGCATGTACTGCAACTCTGTCGTACTGGGGTGGTGTTGGTGGCGATGTAGTCACGCGATGTGCATCACGCTGTTCCCGATTGCCCCTACATGCTGCATCCCACGTTGAGTACAAGCAAGATAGATACTCACTGCCTAAAGCACAAAGGTACTTTAGTTACCTGAAGCACAGATCTGCGGCCATCTTGAGTACCATGTTGGTGCGTGTCTCATTGATTTCAGGTGCTACGACAGCTGACCTTGTGCCCACCAAGTTTATTGAAGTTGACCGGCCACCTCTTCCTCCAGTGACAGTTGTATTTGTGGCAGTGGCAGATGCAGATGTCTTGGTGCGTCAGAAGCCTGTGGTGGCAGAAGCTGTTCACTATGCACTTGGGAGCGTGATGCAGGTATGTGTCACTTTCATGTGCCGTCTAACTGCCACACGGGTTGACCTCAGCATGCATGAATGCTTGGACAGGTTGTCTTTTCTTGCACCTTCAGCGGAGGTTTGATTTGCCACTATCAGGTCATTCAGCAACGCATCATTCAATTCAGTTGCAACAGTGCCTTATGCACATACACGTGTGGATCACTTGCTTGCACAGCATGCTCATTGCCGATCCTTGATATCTCTGGTTCTCCTACTCATCGTGAATCAGCCATTGCTATCTCTGGCAGGCACTGCTACTGTTCATGGAAGATGGTTATATGTGCCGTCAGCAAGAGGCTGCGCTGAAGTACATGGTTGCTTTCAGGGAGCCAACAAAAGCAGCAGAGTGGTGCATCATGCTGCAGGTACACAGGAGATTCCCAGACACATCAGTACAGCCAAACCTCCTTATGCCCATGCAAGGCTTGACATACACATGTGGGGTTCAACAGCAATGTGTCATGCTAGCATGTATGGGGTTCTTCCGTGTGCAGTTCTTCCACACTGCTGGTATCACTGCTTGCATCCCGGGCAGTCACCATCAGCTGAGCACGCATTCCTGTACTGTCACAAGCAGCAAGCCCCTGTTTGCTGTTGCAGGCGCTGATGCAGCAGCTGCCCTGGCCAAGTGAGGTCCTCACGACAATCGCACAGGCAAGGCAGAGCATCAACTTCTTGCAGAAGGTGGCACGTAGTACATCTCATGATGGTCGATCCACCGGAAGTAGTGATGGCACCAAAGGCAGGTGGCGCCCAAGTCTTAAGATTGGGTTTGAGGAGGGACAACCAAACTCCATAACTCCTGATCACCTGGTAAGCACTGGTATTTGTGGTTAATCTTACGCTCTCGAGGTGGCAGGGTGCAAAAGTAAAGTCAGCAATATTCTGCTGACATGCCAGTTTGCAAGTGCGGTTGAACGTCAGTGTTTGCGGCATCTGTGCCCTCCACTCCTATAAGTGGCGAGTCATGTGTGAGGACTGCTGCATGCCTAATCTAGTGTGCACTACCATCCACTCTGCTGCTGACACAGGGTCATGCTGACTACTTTGGCAGCAAGGTGAATCTTGCGGCCAGGATGATGGGCATAGCAGGATCAGAGGAGATTGTACTGAGCAGTGAACTAGCGCAGAAGATCTTTGAGTAAGCGTCCTCTGATCAAATGATAGATCACATGACCAGGGTGGGCAGTGCCAACCCTGAGTGTATATTGCAGCATGTATGCCTGTATCTTTTGCAAACCCCTGGTGCTCAGGTGTGTACACCAGACCTGGGTCTATGTGGGCACATGACTCCATTCTTGAGCAACACCAAGTGCTGTGGGTATGATACAATGGAGGCTCTATGCATTGTATTGAAAAAGTCCATACTTGAAAAAGGTTACCTTGTAGCCTGGTTGGCAATCACACACGTGATTGCTCTGCTTCTAGTGCCGAGTTGCCCATTACTCTGGGTTGCCGTGGTTGCAGTACCTGGCGTTATCAAGCTGAAGTGGGATACCAGAGTACAGCAGCAGGAACCACATGGGACCCAACACCCCTACAGCCTTGTGATCCAGAGACGACTGCAGCAAGGACAGCTGCTGCACTCCCGGACCACGGTCTGGAGGTGTCTGCCAGTCCAGTCAGCCACAGTCCAGATGAAGCAGGCAGTACAGTCAGCTGCGATGCCAAAGTCACTGTGTCAAAGCAGAGTACTGTGGCTGCCAAGAGTACTGCTTCGGGTAAGTTCACAAGCAGGATTCTGGGTCATTCGCGAACCAAACCCTGAGAGTCACCAGCACAGCCGCGCATGCATCTCGTTGCCTTTAAAGCACTCATGGCACCTGCATCTCTGGAAATTTATTGGTGAAGTAGGTCATCCAGGCCTGCAATCTGGAGCGTGAAGGTTGGCCATGTCCTGTTGCATAGCCGCTGCGTGTGCTACCAAGGAGCCACCTGGTTTCAGCAACTTGCATGTTTGGTGTGCAGGCACAAAAGAGACACCTGCCCAGGTAGGTAGCATGGACCCAAGCCATGTTGCACATGTGAGTGCGCATCACATCGGCACATACGCCTTCAAGGGTTGTGGTGAAGTTGACATGGTGTGCCTCACAAGCAGTATACAGCTGGGATCGCCTCCACAGCTGCGTGTAGCAGTCAAAGAAGCCAAAGGTGAGGCATTGTGGTGACCAGCTATCTGGTTCCCAACACCATATGCAGAGTAGTGATAGCTGATGTGTCAAATTGGTTGCAGGGGGCTGCCTGCAGGACGTGCGAAAGTTGCATTTTTACGTATCTGTTCGATCTGTTGCAGGCACACTGGTTACATCCAACTCGGGCCCTGTCATTGGCCTGCAAGATTGTCCAGTGATGTTGCCTGACGTGTTGCCAGACTTTGAGCGAGCTTGGAAGTTGGCTGCTAGACACTCAGGAACACGCCAGTGATGTTTGGCTGAAGGTGTCCTCTATCCAACCCCTTCGCGAGTAGCGCTCTTCCATACACAGCTTGAGTAACTGACATGGCCTATGGAACACCAGTCTACAAGGTTGTACTTGGCTGGTAGATCTGGCAGCATTAAGTGGCTATAGCCAGCTACTGCTAGCTAGCTAGCAGCCACAAGACCATTTGAGCATGTTGCATGTAACAGCTGTGACAACCAACTGGTTTGCATGACCTAATATACTAGTGCTACTTCCAAGTGTCTTTTCTTGTGAGTCGAAGAATGGTTGGGCAGCAGTCTCAGACAACAGTTCTTTATGCTGACAGTCTGTGACTAGCAAAGTGCATGAAGGGTCTGCGTGGCGACGTTGTGGGCGCAGTTCGGCGTCACTGCAGCATGGCAGTCATTGCATCCCAATTTCAACCGGACTGGTTTGCAGTACAGCCGTGCGGCGACAGCAACACTGC
>JARWLF010000761.1:0-13186 GCA_029853055.1 Scenedesmus sp. KT-U
GGGTACAACAGCAGCAGTGGAAGTTCAAGAAGTGGGAGTGCAAGCAGTGCGGTTGGTAGCTGTTGCAACACTACCAGAAGCAGTGAACAGGTAGCATTGCCGTCACCCAAACAGCAGCAGTTGGAACAGCAGCAGCAGCCTTCACAGCAGCAGTCTCATGACCTGTCAGCTACAGCCAGGTGGAGTCCTGTACCTCGTGGGTCATTGCATCTGGGCAGTACTGTTAGGAGGTGTCACTCACTCACTGGTGCTGCTGTTGATGCTGCTGCTGGTGATGAGGTACCTGCTGCTGCTGCTGCTGCTTATGTTGAGCAGTCTCAACAACAGCAAGTTGCCAAGGTTAGTACAAGCAGCAGTGGTCAGCTTCAAAGCACAAGCAGCAGCCAGAACAACAGCAATGAAGCACGGTCAGCACACATCAACAGTGCATATCATATGTCAAGAGCCGCCAGGCACACAGCAATGACATTTGCAGACAGTCAAACACTGCAAGCACCCTATGGCAGAAACAATACAATCAATGGCAATGATAGTGTGGTTTCGGGGTCTCTGGGCAATGCAAGCATTGTAGCTGGCAGCAGCAGCAGTAGTTTGGGCTTGCAATCCAACCAGTTACAGACGCCAGGTCTTGCTGCCAAGGCTCAGATGCAATTGACTAAGCACTTGGCAGCAGCAACATCACAAACACCTCGCACAAGACTCATGCAAGCAGCAGCAACGAGAAGGTACCCTGCTCCTGCTGCTGCTAGCTCTGGCAGTTTTGGATTGGGAGTTTTGACAGCAGCAGCAGGGGCGTCAGCAGTGGGGCTAAGCATAACTAGTAGTAGCATAGGGCTCAGAAGAACGGCCAGCAGCAGTTGCAATCATTGTGGTTCACGACCAAGCAGTGCCGCAATGATCGAAGCTAGCTCGCCCAACATCAAAGGCAAAGCGGTTGCTGATACAAATACATATGTCGCTCAAAACTCCAGGGCCTGGGGACGCTTTGCATCTTCAAGTGCAGCGTGTGCTGCAAGCGGCAGCAGCAGCAGCAGTAAGGTGTGTCGACCCCACAGTTGTGGCAACTCAAGACCCTCTTCAGCAGGGGTGATCAGCAGTGGGACCATCTCCAGCTTCACAGCAGCAGTGGGTGGGCAGAGGGTGTGTCAGCACCAGCTGTCTGTAGAGGAACTGTTGCAAACCACCAGCAAACAGCGACAACCTGCCAGTGGCAGCAGCAGCAGCAGTAGCAGCAGCGTTCGTCGTGACTTTGATGCGCAGGTAGGTCAAGGTGTGCACACGACAGTACGCGGTGCAAGTGGGAAAGTGATATTTGCAGTCAACCAAGACAGCGCCCGATGGCAAAGGCTTGATGTAGCCTACTGTAATGAGTTCTGTGTGCTGGTTTGCAGATGTCTGAGGGCTTGAGCAGCAGACCTGCTCAGTGCAACAAGGGCCACGTAGCAGGGGTCGACAGTCGCAGCCCTAAGGCAGCAACAGCAGCTGCAGTGGTAGCACCTGCAGCAAATCTGCCCCAAGTTGTACTCACTGGCCATACTGCTGCTGCTCGGGTGCACCCGCTACAGTGCTCACATCCAGAGCATAACAAGTAAGGACCATTTATGATGCCTGCAGCGGACATATCAAGCATGCTTGAGGTTGCTGCTAAGGCACAAGACAGAGCTCTGTTCATCTTGTGCACGGCTGCCAGCCACCTGGCAACAGCAACCAATCAAACAGGTTCTTCTGGCAAGTCGGTCATTTATGACAATGGCGACGGTGGTTGCTTTCTATCACGTCTTGATGCACTGTATCCGGTGACAGCAATAAGAAGAGAGGGTAGCATCATGCCTGCGAGCAGTGTTGCTGTGGGATACTGTGCCTGCAACCTGCTGCGCATGCATTACATATGTCTACACGTTCAACACCTTCTGAAACTTGATGGGTGTTGCTGCTCTGGGGGCAAACTCTTTTGCTGCCGGTAATGATATGATGCTCCTCTTCTGCTGGCACACTTGGGGCTATGTCACATAGGCTAGGCTATTGAGACACTGCCGCGGCAGATTGCAAGCCGGTAACCGCGATGATGCCGCACTATTTGCGTGGGTGGCCGCCCTCGCGCACTCGTGTACACGGCCAATCGTGGCTCGTCGGTGCGAAGCTGCAGACAGTCAACATGTATGTACATACGGTGGGTGACGGTGTATCTGGGCGTTGTCACCGTGATGCACACTATGGTTGCTACGGGAGTCTTCATCGAAGATCAGCCTATCAGGAATGCATCAAAATACAATGAGTCTGTATGAAAAGCTGCACCTCGAAGCATATGCCGAGCTTACCTGCTATGATCCAATTTGGCGGCAAGCTACACCTACCTTGGACCCTATCGAGAACACCCTGCTTACTTCGACGACCGCTCTCTATCTTCATACCACTGATATGAGCGTTCTTGGGTCTGTACTTCTGCCGGGTAGGATACACTAGCTCCGAAGCTGGATTCGTCGACGGTAGCAACGCAATCCTGTCGAGCAGGTGTTGTGATCCGGCCTTCAAAGTCGATATGTGCTAAAACTTGATACCTGAAACACGGTAGTATGCTTGTTTGACGGTGTCCTGGTGAAGCTGGAGATGTATACGCATGGGAGAAGAGCAGCTGCTGTTGGCCATGAACGAATGTCAGCGTTTCGGCGTGTCCAGCCAATTGTCACATCGCATTCAAGCGCTGTCGTGGTTAGTGTCGATGCCGCTTGCCGCCTTTGCGTAGTCTAGCCTGATGTTGTCGGTTGACACGTGCTGTGCCCAAAGTGTGCTGAAAATGGTGTCGAAGCAAAGCTCCCTCCCCCAGCAAGCCATGATCATCATGATTTCTAGTAGATGCCTCCACAGATAACTAAATAGGCAGGCTCAGCCGTTGCAGGAGGTACTCATCCCCATTGCATTTCCTGCTGGATTGCAGGCCCCATCAGTCGCTCGCCGGCATCGCCCTAATGGCCAATATGGTTGGTTCATGGCACTAATTCAGCGGTTGCTAGGCACCAAGAGGCCGGCGCCACTTGCGCTGGTTGGCCACAATGCCAACGGTGAGAGTGGAACTGAGCTGTACTGTAAGGCAACTCATAGTAGTGGTACCCAGAGTGTCATACGTAAGGCTGACTATGCCATGAAGCAAGTCAGCACCTTTTGCTGATGTTTGTCAACTGCTAAACCGACCTGGGTGTGCTAGAAGACTGTCACCAGCTCTGGCTAAGTCAGCTGTCTATGCTCATAGTACCCCAGCTGCCCGTTTGCTGTGCTGCTGAGTCCCTCAAGTGCTGCAGGTGGGATGATCAACGTGTCAGCAGAGCAAGTCAGCAACTGCATACAGATGGCTGCAGGGCATGGTTGCTGATGTGCATCGAAAATGTCTAGCTCATCTGCATTGCAGGCAAAACAAGTGCGGCAGAAAGCTTCATAAAGGACGGAATGCTGAGCAACGACGAGTATGAAGGCATTCGAGATTCTGTGGTAGGTCAAGACCCTTCAACCTCACACCTGTAGCTAAGTGCAGCATAATGCTTGCAGGGCTGTGCGACCCGGAATGCGCAGACCATGATACTGCAGACTATCAGTCGACCCCCTGGCAACAGTTGTTGCATCATCAGTCCAGGCCATCAGACGATCATAGCCGGTCCAACTTTGCATAGCTAGCCGGCACATCACTTTTGTTGATGCCTGATTGTGAAGGTCCACAGACCAGCTTAGCAAGTCCAGATGTCCAAATGCATGCTGGACCACCAGGTGCGTATCAACTGAACCTGGTCATGCATCACTATGACCTGCTCATTTGCAGGAGCCTGAAGAGTCGCTCTACATGGAACACGAAGCTGGCCGACAAGATGCTGTGGTGTGTTGACTGACAATCGTCATTAGGGCTGCAGCATCATTCAGTGGCATGCTACCTGTGATAGTGTGGCCTTGTTACTAACACGTAGTCATCAGAGATAGCTCGGTCGCCTGGGCAGGCAGGCAATCCCAGGAAGCTCCCAAGCATCTGCTGTAGGGCCATCATGTCAACTCATCACAGTGGCAGGGCATATCGTTTGGCCGTTATGCAATGTGACTCATGGCCTCTGCATCCCTTTGCTGTCTGCCCTGCAGCCCTGCGACCATGATGGAACACCCTTGCTGTCGGATGCTGGATATCATGCACCCACCCCAATCGACCCTCGGTTCAGGAGGGATAAGCTGGCACCTGTTCTACCTGATGGTGATTCAACACGAGCTACCACAGCTTACACCTGGGGTAGGTTGCTGTTTGATCTGGTAGCACTGCTGTGATGCACTGCATGCCATAACAGCTCTTGTGCAGTCGCAGGCGAGACAAACCATATGTGGGTGGCTGGGTCCAAAGCTGCATGGTAGTGAAGTGTGCAGCACAGAATGGGATGCTTCAGTAGTGCTGGCACTTGATGCAAACGTCTGATGTAGAGTCAAAATGCTGTCCTACATGGCTGTGCCGTCAGTACAGACACAAGAACAGTGCTGTGGCTCAACGTATGTTGCCTTCTTGCCTCACAGGTACACGTCTGCAAGCGTGCATCATCTATATCGGCCAAGCAGACGTGTCTGATGCAGTCGGTTACTTGCGCAAGATCAATGCTGCATTGAGGAGCGACAGGGACAGAAACCCACAGCATGCACTGCCACCTGGCGCAGGGCAGAATGTTGTGTATGACATCGTGAAGCTCAGACTTGGCCTGGGTCTCATTCGCAAGAAGATTGTCCTCAATTCCAGCGATCACCGTGTGGGGGTTGATGGGGGTAATGCTGTGTTGAACACAGTCCGTGACCTGCAGCCTGAGGAGATCACCATTCCTCGGCAGCTGTGGGAGCTGGCTGGTACAGTGCAGTGGTTCTACCCAGACCACAGTCGACCACTGTCTGAGCAGCTTGATCAGCTGAGTGAGTTCCTTTGGCGGAACACAACATGTCACAGGGAGGAAGAAGATTCATCAGATGATGGGGTGACTGGTGAGCAGATGCAGTATGCAAGGTGCACGCTAACTGTGTTGGCCAAGTGACTGTCAGTAGAACTTCTATGTGACATCCTGCTGGCATCAGAGACTGCTCACAGCTGTACCTGCACTATGCTATCGTCAGCTGCAGCAGTTTCCAGTCATGTGAATTGCTGGTCACTGCTCGCAGGCAATCAGCACTTGTCGTATGTAGCCGGTGTTCTGGTGAAGGTCCCCAGCAGGAACTTACAAGATGTGCTGCTGCTCGATCATGTTGGGTACATCCCTGAGGACACACAATGCACACAATCCTACAGCCAGGTGAGGTCTTGTCATGCAAGCGACTATCCACAAACAAGCTGTGCTCACTACCTGTGCGTGTCTGGGGAGGTAGGCAGGAGTCAATCAACAGAAGTGCATCATGCTGTGTTGCAGCAGCAGCGTGGGTTCAACTCCAATTCAAGCTGCTGGTATTGCCGACAGGCCGTTGTGTGTTCTGCCCGCTGCTATCTCAGTCACCTCACTCACATGCCAGCAACAGCTGTGGGTATTGCCTTACAACTGTCCTGCATGCTCCTCTTCTGCTGTGTGTATATGCAGCTCATGAGCTATGCCGGCAACATCGTCGCTGTCTCTGAAGCTCGAGGCAATGCAGTCAATAGAGCTCTAGAGCTGCTGGAAACCACTCGCCTCCTGCCGCACCTTGCAGCTGGAAGGCCCAACACCCCCCATGTCCTGATGCTCATGCCGGCCGAAAAAACGACAGAGCTGGCCATATGGGGTCAAGAGCTCAGTCAAGCTATTGATGCCCTGGTCCAGCATGGTACGGCAGCTGAGCTACGCTCATGTCTCCAGACTTCAAAGCTGTGGTTACAGCAGTATGCAGAAGGCAGCCCACTCAGCCAGGTGGAAGCCTTGACAAGGCAAGGCACAGCTGGGAGCCTTGCTGACAAAGTGGTGCAGTGCATTCACATGTTGCTGCAACAGCGCAAGAAGAATGAGCGTGGCTGGCTTGATGTGGCTATAGAGGAACAGTTCAGGTCCAAGCAGGATGCTTGTAGACAAGCAGCAGCATTGCTAAGGGATGCAGCAGGTCCCAGCCAGGGCCCTGCAGCTGCTGGACGTGGTACACCCACTCGCACAACGCAGCCTGCAGCCAGCAGTTCACAAGATAGGCCATCACCAGCTGCCCTGCGCCGGGCTGTGCTTGCTGAGGCCGGAGTGTTCAGTCTGGCCTGGTGGCCCCACAGCTACAGTAACATCAAAATGTCCCTTGAGAGACAGCAGCATTTAGGGCCTGAATTGATCCAGGAAGCCTGCTCCGTCCTATCAGAAGTCACCGGTGTTGCCTCGATGCTGCAGTTTGTTCACAGCAGCAAGGTGCGCTGGGAAGACAAGCATGCAGCAGCCGTCATAGAAGACTACCAGGAAACTAGTAAGCAGGTGCGACATGCAGTGCCTTTTACAGTTGTCCGTGTCTTGCAAGACATGCTGGTCTGTTTGCGAGGCAGTGCAGGGTCAGCTGCATCAGCAGACGCAGTCATACAGGCAATCTTGTCCAATCTGGATGACTTCAAGGTGTCAGCGCACAGCAGTATCAAGAGGTTGAAGGACTCTGTGGTTGCAGCAATGCAAGTGGAGCTGTCAGATGAGCTTGCTGCCTGCACCCCTGAGAGAGCATTGGTGAGCACAGTGTCAAGGATAAGATTACACAATCTCAGGCTCGGCACCATCTGTTGTGACTCTGATAACAAACAATGTGACGGTGTGTTGCCTTCGGTCCTATGTGCTCACAAACTGCACCACAACCCCTTTTGCCAGGCAGCGTACAACCAATCTGTTAGACCCACTTTGTCCGTATGTCCCATGAGCTACTGTACCTTGTTGCAGGCCGAGGGCATCTGCATGTTTTTGGGCGATCGCAAGTTGACTATCCCAAGTTGGCAACAGCAACTGGGTTTTGATGTTGATCCCCCAGCAGGTCGTGTGGTGGGTCCAGCTGAGTACAGTCCGGCTGTGTGGGAGGCACTGAAGGGATTGCGGTCAAGTCAGAGACACCTCACGAACTGGCTGCAGGGTGATCATGCTGGGAACAGTCTCAACAAGGAAAACGAGAACGTTACCAAAACACCAGGTGGGCAGCCACACAGCATTGGTTACAGCTTATGCAACGCCGTTGCGGCAACTGTTGACTGAGACTTGGTCTACTGACACAAAAACTATACTGTAGGATCTGTAGTCTGCAGATGACAGCACGTTTATTGCTGTGTGTGCTTGTCCTTTCATGCAGTGCATCATTTTTGCTGTGCACAGATCATTGGTGAAGTTACCTGGTGCTTATGCTACAACGACATACTTGTGTCCTGCCCCCTGCAGCACATTGCCTGCTCAGTCCTCTGCGCGAGGCGTTTGCATCTGTCCTACATAGGCCTTTCATCACTCCTGCACAACAGCAGCGGCAACAGCATCAGCATCAGAATCAACACGTCCTCAGTGCACAGGGGGAGCTTCAGCTGATTGCGGCTGGGCTTGCCTCAGCTCTGCAGCCACCAGCAGGGTTAGCAGGAACTGCAGATTGTGTCATCCTACTCCGAGAGCTGGAAATGCTCAAGTCACACATACCAGGCTGCATGACAAGGGCTTTTGTCAGCCTGTCAGACCTTGTGCAGTTCATGTGCCCTGCCGTCATGCAAGTGATGACAGAGCGGCTATACCTCAAAGTTGTCAGCTTACTGGTGTCAGCTCACGGGTGCCAAATCCCTCAGAAGATGAAGTTGCTTGCTGCTAAGTCCCAGGAGCTGAAGGACACCATGCTCCAAGCAATAGATGAGGCAGTGGATGATGCATTAGCAAAGCACTGGGAGACGTTCTTACAGCTTATAGAGGATCACATCACTCGCCCTGTCAGCTTCTTCATGTCTAATCAGCGGCAGCGATTGCAGCAGATTCAGCAGTCAGGGGGCCTGTGCAAGGCTGTCAGAGAGGTGATCGAGCTGCGCTGCTTCATGTTGATGGACCAAGGCAGTGATAGCTCAAGTAGGGAGGGCAGGCAACCATCAGCAGCTGGGCCTAGCAATCAAGCAAGCCACAGCAGCACATCTACAGCTGCTCAGCTTCAGCTACCTACGGCAATAGCCCAGGTGCTTCTAGAAGACCCAGATGAATTCTGGGACACAACTTTAGATGACATTCTGCCGCAGCCTTCTCAGCTACAGCAGCTGGCAAGCAAGCTGCTCCATCTTGCACGGCAGCACAAAGCCAGTTTCCGTATCAACAGCAGTGTGCAGCAGCTGCTGCACTGCCCCAACCATGAGTGGCTGCCGCAGTGTGCAGCACAGCTCAGTGTCCAAGACCTACCTGCAGGCATCAGTCCAATTGATGCTGTTCAGCTATGGCTAGCAGCTTTGCCACCAGCAGCAACAATCCAAGAGCTGGAGCATGCTCTTTGCAGCACAGCAGATGCTGGCACAACAGCTACCTATGAGCATGCAGGGCCAAGGGCAGAACCTGCTGCTACTGCTGCTGTCACAGGTGATGCACGGGCCATTGGATCAGAGGGCCACACCAAACTGCTGACGCAGTGTGTTGAAGAGGTGGGTAACCATGCAGCATGGTGCGGATCCATGTTCTTACTACCTTATGACAACTGGCTCAGCCTTTGCGTGCCTATGGTGCGTAAGCGAACCTTCTAGCCTGTTAGTCACCTTAGCGTCGCCTGTTAGTCACCATGTGGGTGTGTCACCAGCTGTATACACAGTGTAGATCGTGACTGCAACATCACTGGTACGCCATTTGACATCATGTTGGTGCAGCAGTGCCACCATCATATAGGACATGACCCCAGGACCCAATGCACCATGATGGATTTCCCGCTGCAGTATCCATCATCATCATTGATGCAGATTGGTTGTACATGTATCTCTTGCTGTTCTGCAGGGCATACTACCCTGGCCCAAGTCTGACCTCTGTGCTGTCGTTGAGCCAGAGCTGAGCAGACTGATCAGTGATGGTTTCCTGGTACCCGGACAGCTCATCAGCTCTCTACCGTACTCAACGCAGCTGCAGATTGGAGAGTTCATCTATATGAGGGCCTACAAGTTGCCACCAAAGCCTGAGCGCTACAATCTAAACAGACGCATTGTGGATGCTATTGTGACGCCAGATCGGGTGGAGCTTGATGTGTCAGCAGCAGCAGATGACGCTGAGGCTGCAGACTCCACGGCAGCCATGGACACAGCAAGCTCTGTTGTGGACAGCTTCCCTGCAGATCGGGTGTATACTAGTAGCTCAGGTCAGAAGCTGCTGCGAGTGTCTGCGACTCCTCTGAAGAGCGTACAAGGACGGCGCGCTAAGCATCTGCTGCTGCCGGTGGCATTCAGCACTGACAGCTCGCTAGCAGGCAGCCGTGCAGTGGTCAAGTTGGACCGCGATACCGAGTTTTTGTTGTGTGAAACCAGAGTTGAACACAGGCTGGCTGGACCATTACCACCTGCAGTCTTGTCCAAGCTGAATGCACAAGCACCCATTGCTGTGCTGCTGGCAGCAGCAAGAATAATCCAAGATGAGCAGCAGCAGCAACAGCAGCAGCAGATCCTGAGAGCACAGGCTTCCACACCAGGTCGTGATGGCTTACAGCAGTTCAATGTGCTCAAGTCATACTCTCTGCTGTGGGACAACAGGTTGAAGGCTGCTCTGAAGTGTGCAAAGGTCAGTAAAGACAGCACCAGCACCCCTGATACAGTTATTCTGCCAGAGATGCTGCTCTTTCAGAACTGGGACATCTTGGAGAGTGTGAAAGGTGTCCAGAGATTCTATTACACCGGGCCCCTGCCACAGCAGCTGCTAGAGGCTCCAGGCAGCAGCAGCAGCAGCAGCAGCAGCAGAATTCGGGCAACAGTGGCCTTTGATGATTTCAGTGCCGTGCTCGCCTTCATCCAGAAAGGCACGCTGCATCATGGTTTGAAGTATCTGGCAACCAAGCACCACAGGGACTTGATGAAGACGGTGAGCAACACGCTCTGTCGCAGCTTACTGTATAAGCACTGTTGTATGAGCAGAACGCATATTGATTGAGCTTCTTGTCAAGCACATGTACAGCAGGTCAGGCACTACAGCAGGGTTGCAAAAACACACTCAGCTTTGCAGGGTGTTCATCTATTTGGATTT
Source organism: Scenedesmus sp. KT-U (assembly GCA_029853055.1). Classification (NCBI taxonomy): domain Eukaryota; kingdom Viridiplantae; phylum Chlorophyta; class Chlorophyceae; order Sphaeropleales; family Scenedesmaceae; genus Scenedesmus; species Scenedesmus sp. KT-U. The sequence continues at coordinate 10,140 of JARWLF010000761.1, forward strand.
AACTAATCTGCTTTTGCTTACTTGGCCCGTGCCCGCCTGCACAGCCTGAACCCTGCACAGCAGACCTGTCAGGTAGTACCTGCCGGAACCATGCTGTGAGCTCAGCAAGGCTGCAGCAGTATAGGACATGGTGCATTGCCTCACCTGCATCAACAAGCTGTGTCAGGGTCTGTAGCTGAATCACACTCTGCACCTGTGTTTGCATGTAGTTCGACAAGGCGACTGGTGGCAACCCCAGGACAGACGCGGGCCAGCAAGCAGATGCAAGAGTAGGAACTGTACTGCCGCAGCCAGCAAACCCTTCACCACCAGCTTCTCGTCCTGCTGTTGCACCGGCAGCTCGCACAGGTCGAACAGCAGCAGCAGCAGCAGCAGCAGCAGCAGCGTCTACAGCACCAGTTGGCGGCTCTGGGAGGAGCAGCAGGCCAGCAGCAAGGCCAGCAGCAAGGTCTAGGAGATTGAGGTCAGCTGATCATTCATCAGCAGCGACAGCAGCAGCAGCAGCAGCAGCAAGAGCTACTGAGGCAGCAAAGCGCACTGGCAGCCCTGTGAGATCATCAAGCAGCAGCAAGAGGTACAGAGCAGCAGCAGCTGACAGCGGTGGCACACAGCCTCTCACCGTTGGTGAAGTGGTTGCAGCCACAGATGATCTGAAGCCCAAGCCTCCTGCTGGGTGAGCGTCACACAAGCATCTGAAAGCTCCCTAGAGCTTGTCTGTTTTGTATGTGATACTTGAAGCTGGCTACCATGGCTGCAGGAGATATCACGTCGTCATTGTGTATTTGTAGTTGCCATCACAGAACGCTGCATTGCGACTGTCCTGGCATGTGAAGGACTTTGATCAGTGCAGCGCAAACAGCTCTTGGTCTACAACTGATCAAGTGCTGGTGTTTGTGACCACGCTATCCAACACCTGCTGCCTTTGCTGCACAATTGCAGGACTGTCCAGACTGGCCCAGTCTGCGGCCAGGCCACAGTCCATGCTGAAACCAGCCTCATTGTCACGATGTCGTTTGCTACAGACAAGAAGAAGAAACAAGTCAGGCTCTCAGCTGAAGGTAGGCATCACATGCGCTTGTGTGGTACAGCAAGTCAGCTGTGTTCCAATGCATCAAGTCTTATGTCTTCAAGTGCAGAGTACAGTGGTGGAGTGCTGATGCCAAAGTTTCTACCTTTCAGCATTGTAGTTACATGATGCACACTAGTCGCCTTGCTGAAGGTCATAGGCTGTGTGTACATCATACGAGTGACATGGTGTCATTGCAAAAGGTGTGAAGACAACCACAGTTGTTTTGCATTGCAAGTTTGACAACACTAAAGCGAACCACTTGTCATGTGTTGCTGCTGCCAGGTGCGTACATGAAAGCAGAGGACTTTTATGACCCGGCTGCAGCACGTGGGGACTGCAACTTGCGCAGGCTAGACAACGACTCTTTAAGCCCCTGGCTAGGTCCCATCACTAGACCCTCTCACCTGGTGAAGCATGCCACTGGATTAAAGCGTCGTGGATGGCGTGACATATACGACTATGTGACTGGAGAGAAGCGTTCCTGGGAACCGCTCAAGAACAAAGTTGAGCAGGAGGCTGCTGCTGCTGCTGCTGCTGCTGTCGACAGCGATGATGATCATGATACTGACTGTGATTCAGATGCAGAAGTTATGGATGAAGACCAAGAGACTTTTGAGTAAGGTGCTTCATGGTTGAAGTGATAGCCTTGTGATTCCTAGAGGGGGAAGGCTTGTGGATCACACAACTAGGCTGGTTGCATGGGAGAAAATGGTGGAGTGGCCGTACCAGCAAGTTCACTCTGCAAGTTCACTGTGTGGAGTCAGATTGAAGTTACGCTCATCTGTGAACTCCCAGCAATTGCTTGCGGGTTTTGCTGCCGCCTGTGATTAGTTTATGCCTATTGAGAGTTGACAGTGTAGCCAGCTGTGTTGTTGCCAGTTGACAGCCCACATTGGTTGTAGTAATGCTGCCTGTTGACGGGCATTCTGTTGGTCATGAAAGTTGCTTTCTAAGGGCAGACGTTTTCCTTGTGTTGAGTTGTGACATGTTATCCAGGCGTTCAACTTTTCATGGCGGTCTACGAAATGGGGTTGCAGATCGGCACAGACCGGAGGGTCTGCAGCCGGTCTGCGATCACTATGTCCCGCGACAAGTACTACCTGATGTCCCGACCTGACACATCGTCGCTACATCGTACGGTATGGTGCCCGATCTGTCGGCCCGGGTGGCAAATGATGCGCTGTGCAGCCCAGTCCGTTAACGGCCCAGTGTGTTGGACGAAGCTCCTGCTGGTAAGAAGTATGTTTGCCGGTCTGCACGTGTCTTTGAACGCAGAGCACCGTGCATGGGGTGACAGGTACAGATGGTGAGCAACGCTGAAACTATCAGCCAACCAACTGAAACGCTGCATAACTTCACAACAGCAGGCTTACAACCTCAACCTGGCACATGGCTATTCCACCCGCACATGTTGAGAGCAGCTGCGTCACGTCTGCCTCTCATACACAAGCAGTGTTGCATGACACTGCAGCACTTCCTGCTCGTCAGCAGGACACACCCTGCTGTCATTCACACGCAGCCAAGTAGCGTTCGACCTTGGACCATGTGCACAGCATACACTGCTGCTACTGCTGCTAAATGACATGCTGTCAGCCCTGCAGCACGCACGGTGCCCTTGCTGCTGCTGTTGTGGATGCAACATGTCAACCCTTCTGTACACGATGTAGTGGCCTGATGCCTGTCCTGCTCCTAAGTGCTGCACTACTGCTGTACAATCATACAACAACTGACCAGAACTAGCGCATGAAATCTGCTGCAGAGCAACTCCAGTGCCTTCCGCTGGCTGCTGCTGCTGCTGCCCTTCGACGCTACATGACTCTGCTGCTTCCTCTTGAAACACATACTCTGCCAAGTCCAGCACTAGGGGAAACCCCACATGCCCCTGAACCTTCCTCTGACCTCCACCTGCTGTATGAACACAGCGCTGCAGCTGTATGACAAGTACAGTAGGAGGCCTGGCTAGCCTGGTCTGCTTGGT
>JARWLF010000762.1:0-13182 GCA_029853055.1 Scenedesmus sp. KT-U
TTGGTGGTACTGCAGCTGTAGAACGCAAAGATCACGACCCTGTTAGTCAGCTGTTCGTTCCAAACCAACACTTGGAGGGTATATTGTATATTTGAGATGTCGTAAACAGCTGCTAGCGCTATATGTACCTACTAGTTGGTTTCAGTTCTGTCTGCCGCTGCGTCAATCGCAGGACATGGCATGACTGCTGTCTGACGGGCAGGAAAGCACCACGCACCGTCAGTTGAGTATGATTAGTACCCAATTGCCTGTTTCAGTAGCTATCACGCACTTATGCTGAACTGCAGCCACTTTCAGCCTGTCCTGGACTGGACGATATGCGGTACGTCTGTATGTACTCGTTATCTGAAACAGTGGGACTCTAAGGCAATTCCAAGAGGTGTTAAGCACCCACATAGTCCATCAGACGTGGGTATGTAGGCGTACAGCGTCATGACAGTATTCAAATGCCGTCCAGCTAAGTCTCTGTGAGGCACCTGGCACCCTGTCACACCTCGCCATACGCGAGCACTGACAAGCCACGCCACATGAGCACACGACAAGGTGGGTTTTGGCTGAGTGATGCACCACTGTATTACAAAGCAAAAGCGCAAGCCCATCCTCCTCGTTCGCCAATGCCAAGCACAATACCCCACTGTTACTGGATACCTATTCTCCCAGACAGTTGTTAGCAAGCTGGCACCTTGTGCATCCAACAACACATACATGTGTATCCAGATGACTAGATTATGAAATTCACAAGCTGCCATCTATACTGCTGCATGTTGCTGCTGTTGTGTCCGTATCGTCGGCAGCTGATGTACCAAGAGATATCCTGCATGAAGGCTTGCTCACGATGCTTGCCCTTCCAGCTGCTTGATCTCCTTGCGGTATTTCACCTCGTCCAGAATAGGGTCCGGAAACACCCACCTGTCTGCACCTGTAAAGCATGACACAATTGTCCTCTGCACCACCGATCATCATGGGTCTGCACATGCTGTAGCTCAACTTTCGGTTCTGGTGACTCAGGCAGCTGCATGTACATACTCGTCAAGAGCAGGAGAGTAACAGCACAATCCTGATGCGATGGGCTTCAACAAACAAGCTGTTGATGAACGTTCATCTTGTGCTTTGAGGTGTAACCTACCCTCCTCTGTTGCTGCTTCCTTCTGTCTGGTGATCACTTTTTGCTGCGCATCTGCTGGCAGCTGCGCTAGCAACCTGTCACGCTCAGCCTCTAAGTGGGATATCCGCTCAATCTGCAAGTATACAGCACAACTGTGCTCCTACACATTACGCATGTAAAAAGCCACCGCTGTGATCAACAATGAGCGTGCTGATTGACCAAGTATTGCCCAGAACACAGAGTGCAATATCTCGAGAAACAGATCACCTTCAAGTCGCTTCTCGGCACTTCCACATACGATTAGCAACAACATCCCAGCTCGGCAGCTCTAGCAAGGGACTACTGTGCACACACTCTGACTTGCATTTGTCAAGGCAACATGACATAAGACATATTGCAAGCACCAGCAACTCACTCACCAGTTTCTCTGGAGCTTCCTGACCATACAGATGTATGTACCCTGGCAGGCAGCAACAACACAAGCAGCAGCAGTGTTGCTTCTAGTTGGTAAGCAGAGCGCAACTGTATACACCCGACTCATGTCCACTATCTGCCGACCCAGTCAACAACCACGATGTGTCTTTCCTTGCTGCTGGCGAGCTGTTGCTAAGCAGTCTTATAAGCAATCTTGTGTGCGCTGTCACGCCCTACCTCTGAATATGTTGAATGAGTTTGCCATGACATCATCTTCATAGTCAGTCAAATCATCGCCTATATCAATCAGCATCTCATCAACACGCATAAACTGCAGGAGAGCCTCATCAAGCGGCTTCTTCAGCAACTCAAACAGCAACAGATGAAGCACCTGCGCTGTGTACAAACAGAAACACCATGCAGGACAACTAGTTAGCAATATGGTTAGGATTCTTATTGTAATTCCAGCAGGATTACCTTGCAGCTAAGCTGCAGCAACTCATGCATGTATTTTTACGGCAAAATGACACACTACTGATCTGTCAGACATTCGTCCTGTGACATAGCCAAACATGCTCACCCTGTAGTCAAAGCTCTTGGCTTCATGTGCTGTTATGATGTCAGCTAGTGAGAGTGTCACAGGGTGACCAGGTCGTGTGTGAGCTAGCTGACTGCATATGTGTCGCTCCTGATGCCAGTACTGCTGACCCTGCAGGAAGCGGGGAGCACATGTGGGCGTGTGGATGTCATTTCAGCAAGAAGCACATGTTTGAACAGAGCGACACAACATCGTTTGAAGAGACTAAACTACCCATACACTCAGTTGGTTGACGTTTGTCAGGTCTGCTGCCAGTGCTATGCTGGTTTGTGGCTGTTACTACTTGTTGCTACTCCTCATGCAGCCATGTTGGCAGAATACAGGCTACCAAGATCTCCGCAGCTTGATATGATATGCATCTGTTGCATCTGTTGCTTGCATGTTGCATTCACTTGATTCAGCTACCTTCATCAAGAGGTATGCAGCTGAAGTACCAAGCAGGATTGCTTGCACTGCACACCTGCTGTAGTTCATACTTTACTCGTTCACTCAACAGCTGTTGCTGCTCTAGCACTGCAAGCAACACCTCATACCCTGCAACATACAAGTCACACAGCACTTTCAGCATGCCGTATGTCTGCTTTGAGAGAGTATGAGATCACCCGCAGTTGTCTATCAGTACTCTATTGTTTGAGAGCCAGCAGGTTTCTCAGCTTGTGCGCTACTATCAACATCATGCAGCTTTGAACTGATAGAACACAAAACTACTGCCTGATTTGCCTTGTTTGGTGGATGAGACCCAAAGCAAAAGGCAATAGGTAAGAACTTGCCTGGAAACGTATGTTGCACAACATCTTGACTGTCTGTTTCAGTTCGGCTTTGATCTGCAGCTATCTGATCTGCTATCTGTTCACAGAGCGCCTCATTCTCCTCGTCCATCTGGTAGATAGTGGCTTCAACAAACAGGATGACGTCCAGGTGTTGGAAGAGAGCCTGCAATGATAGGCAGTCATGATTCCAATCCGTCGATGTATTGTGCAGACACTTGTATACGCAACCCGCCAGCAACAGCTCCAGCTGCCAACAAGTCAATATAAGATCGCAGCCTAGCACTGATCTTGGAGTCATGCGGATCATTACATACCCATTGGCAGGGTGGACCCATGCTGTGATGGTACTGGTGGTTCTCATATGACTCTGTCAGAGAGTGACGTGACATATGAAAAAGGGGTGCCTGCTGTGCTTGATTACAGCACATCATATACGCGTATACTCACAGCTTTGACATCTAGACCATGCAGAGGGAAGTAGCTCGACGCAAAATCCTCAATCGTAGTTCGACATCTCTGCCTGCATGACATCCAACATCACCTTTCCTGCTGCTCTTCCAGAGTGTCAGCTGCAGCAGGCGATCTGCACTCTGCCTTGAGGATAGCTGCTTGAAATGCATCTAATACCATCAAGTACAAGTTTTCAACCTACAGTGCTCGGAAGGAGATAGTCTTCTGTGCCAAAGACATGACACGAGGCTTCTGCAGCTGCACTCGTCTGGAAGTACTGCAGTACAACACTCAACCGGCCTATGCAAAGACTGCAAACGAATCCAAGCAGGTCAATATGCTGAACGTTGTACTGTTTCACGGTGCCATGCTGCTGTGCGGCAGCGCAGCGTGGAGTCCGGGAGCGATTTGAAGAGCGACTGCCGGTCTGCCACTTGCAAGCTGAAGGGGCCGGTATTGTGTCGTGTACACAAGAATAGGTCAATGAAAGTCTTCATCGGATGCATGCGTTTACAGTTCTCCTTCACATAAGCTTCACTCTCGGCATCAGGCTTTCTCAGGGACAGCAGTGTGTCGCACCTTGCTCACAGCTTACATCAATCAGCCAGAGGATGTCAAAGTCAAGGTCTCTCATTTATCATTGGTTGCTTTTGATTGCCTCAAAGCTCGCCACCTGCGCCATGTTGCTGTCGCAGTGCGTATGTGTACCTGCTGCTGATGAGTGCCCTTGTTACCCCTCAGGCCTAAGATAATGGATGCTCTGGACGCTGTATCAGACGACTCGGACGCAGATGACAGCAGCGAAGAGCAGGAAGACGAAACAAGGGAGACTGCACCTGCAAAGAAGCAGAAAACTGAGATAACAGTAGAAGACTTGCAGAAGCAGGGGTACAAAGGTGGTCCTAGCGTGCTTTACATGAAGCCACCTGAGGAGTCCGGCCAACAAAACTGGAACTGGTAGGTGTCTTGGTGCTGTCTTGGTGCATGTATTGCACATCTCAACAATGCGAGCAGCAGCTCCAATCCAGCTTCAAGATGACGCAGTCAGGAAAGCTGTCCTGCAGTTGGGTTGTACCACAGATTATCCTACGATACAGCATTGAACGCAGCGTAACAGTCAGTCAACTGCATGATCCTCTGTACTGCAGGTCTAACGGGAAGGCTCAGAAAGATAAAGAAGGCACAGAAGAAAGCTACGAGGTACAGCAATCAATCACAGCACTTAGTGGGCAACGACACTGGCGCATCAACTCCTCTTGCTCCCTTACAGACAGCAGTGCTTCATATCTCGACTACAGAACCTGTTGTGCTATCATCAATCAAAACCAATAACACTGGAGAACAGCTGCAGTAGCATCAGGCAACAGCGACTGAGTCATTGTCCTTGTACTGCTGTACATCTTGTCAGCTACAGTGACCACATGGGTTCAAACCCAAATTTGTGATGCTGTATACCTCACCAATCTATGTAGTGTACACTGGCTGTTGCTGTCCTTGGATTACAGCATAGCATCTTGACATGCTGCTTCCGAGAGTCAAACAATATGTAAGCATAATCATTTGTTACCTGCAGGAACGTCAGCGTACGCATGCAGCAGCCACATCAGCAGCAGAGGAGAGTGCCAGACTAGCGCTGAAAGCCCAGGAACATGCAGCCAAGCTCAGAGAAGAGGCTCGCAAGGAACGAGAAGAAAGAGCAGCACAGAATAAACTTACATTTGCACAGAAGGTGAGCATATGCTGACGTGGTTTGTTGCATGCCAAGATGGCGTGATTGGGCTGTGCTCTTGCTGCACGAGTGTCTTTGTGGACAAGAGGTTCACGTTTCTACGACCAGTATGCCGCTGTTTGCTGTCATACTGGCTTGGGTGGAGTCGCAGGATGTAGACCAGGCCGAGTAAGCATGTATTACAGTAGTGCACTTGATAGCTCATCCTGGTCTGTCACTCGCATTGCCGCAATCCAGGCACCTCTGCATGTGTCTCAGTGTAACTCATGATCTGCTTGTCACATCTTCTGCATAGCACTGATATGAAATCTGCTGGAGCTCTCTTGAGATAACTGTGATGCTACAACGTGTATCATATCTGCAGGAGAAGCGCAAGCGAGACAGCGGTCAACAAAGCAGAGGCAAAAGCACAGTTGAGGAAGAGAAGCGAATAGCTCGGCAGTTTGGGATGTACTCGGGGTTTGACTGAGTTTTTGACAGACAGAAGTCTATTGACCGCACACAAGCAGATAGGGTAGATCAGCTAGCTAGCATTCAAGAATGGCACCATGTTGATGAGAAGTATGGTATGGGATTACATAACGAAAAAGCATGATACCAATAGACCCATGTACAGCCAGCGATTGGTGTATCAACAGCCATGATCTGCTGGCAGATAGTGATATATGGTAACTCTTGTTGGCATTGTGACCACTGCTTAAAGGATGATGTAACCTTCACAACAGCCACCAAAGCACTCAAATAAAGCGGCTGATAACACAGTAATTAGAACTGTTCCAAGTTATCATTCACATCACACAGGATTTGCTTCTCGAATCTGCTGCTCCAGAACCTTGGCTATGCGTGTCTGAACCTGGCTACTGCTGTTGCTGTTCACCTTGAGCTGCCGGCAACTCAGCAACAGGCAGTTGCGCCAATAACTCGCCATCCTTGTATGACTCAGCATGTCTTGATTGATGACGCGTTCTGTGCCTGCAAGCAGTGCTTCTGCTGTTTGCTTTAGCAGTCGTTCACGCTCCCCTGCTGCTGCTGAAGGAGCGGCAGTTGCTGCTGCTATTGTATTGTCACTGCAGTAAACCCTACACAGCTCCCCTATCAAGTTCAACATCAGCTGACATAATCCTGCAAGATAGCCTTTGATACAGCGACCACTGCTGCTGCTATATAACAGGCTGCTGCCAGCAGCAGTGCTTGCAGCACAAGTTGCAGTATACTGTGCTGCATAGAACTGCTCAGCTGCTGCTGCTGCCTGCTTCACTGCACACCCTGTCAGCTGTACTTCTGCACTCCAGCACTCTATCATCTTGTCCAACCATCCTTCTGTAGTTCTCAACATGTCAATCATCAACCCACGACAAGATCCTGATGGCAGCAGCAGCAACCAGGACAACACTGCTGCTGCTGCTTCAAGCTGACCCTCAGCCTTGATCTCTGCAACATACTCTGGCAATGCAATTGCCAGGTAGTCAAACTGCTCAGCTTGCTGCTCAACCTGTGCATCAGCAAAGTCATCCATCTGCAGCCCATCAACTAGCTGCTGTAGCAAGTGGTCAATGCGATCCCTGACAGCAATGGGTTCTGCTGCTGCTGCTGCTGAAGATCTTGAGATTGGCGATGTTAGCACCTGATGCCAACAGCAGCAGCGTGAGGCACTGGTGCCAGCTGCTGCTGGCTGTTGAGATCCAGCAGCAGTACCTTTGCTGACCGCGGCAGGTGTACAAGGTTGCATCGTTGCTGCTGCTGCTGCTGGCAGTGCTATTGGGGTCTGAGCGGAGCTCCTCAGCATCACCTCTTGTTCTGCTTTACCCGTCACTGCCGCTGTTGCTGGTGTTCTGATTGCCAACTGTTTGAGGGGCCCTGCAGAAGGCTGTGCAGCAGCAGCTAACCGTCGCCGCTTTGGTCGCTGCTGCTGCTGCTGCTGCTGCTGCTGTGGTGACCCTGCAACTGCATTCTTGGTTTGCCTGCTGCGTGGTGTAGGGGGCAGCATACCATCTGCAGCTGCAGCAAGTCGGCTAGGGCTGGACTCACTTGCTGCTGCTGCTGCTGGTGGTGGTGGTGAATGACGAGCTGTCTTTTTGTTTGGATCTTTGCGGTGGCTATCTTCTGCTGCAGGTTGGTGGGCGTGTCGTAATGTTCGTGGTGCTGCCGTTGGTGTCTTCATTTGATCATCACGATCTTGCTTGACATCATTGCCAAGATCATGATGATCATCATCAGTCTGATCATCACTGTGATCAGGATCAGCATGATCAGTTTGATCAGGATCAGCATGATCAGATTGATCAAGATCATCATGATCATGTGCACTGCTGCCAGCAGCAGCAGCAGCAGTACGGGCCTGCTTCTGTGCACGTGTGCTGCGGTCTGCAGTCCTTCCTAGCTGCTGTTTCTCATCACTGGCAGCCTCCTCATCTGCTGCTGCTGCTGCTGCTGCTGCTGCTGCAGATCTGCCGTCATTCCGAAACCGCTGATAGGCTGCACGCACTTTGCCTAAAACCACTTCTGCCTGACTTCCAAACAATTCTTGCACCTCCGACAGCTGCAGAGCCTGCACCAGGTGGCTGCAGCTACGGTGTGCCGTATTCCAGGAGTAGTGCTGTCTGAGGTGTTCCTCATAGTCTTGAAACTTGTCAATCGCTGTGGCAAAGTCGTGGGTGTCGAGCCGAGCCTGCATCTGCTTGAAGGTTCGATGTCGTCTGGCTAAGGTATCTTCTGATGCTGAGTGTCTCTGGTCGAGCAGCTCCATGACCTTGGCGATGGTCAGCTGCTGCTGCTGCTGCTGCTGAGGTGCAGGAGGAGTAGTACTGGGAGTCTGCATGAGACAGCACACGCACACGTGAGATGTGTTGCTCAAAGTGGGGCCCGTATGTCTGTTGCTATCAGATGCTCACTCATTACTAGCCTAGTAAGCCAGGCTGTCTTCTGCAAAGGTAGCTGACAGCACAAAGCACAGCAGATGGTAGAGATGCATGCTTGATGCAACATGTAACGGTTGCTTCTGCCAGAATAACATGATCATAACGGTCGCTGTTTTGGTCTCCATAACATCCCCATGATGTGGGCCACAATATGCAACATCAATGTGTGTATTATCTTGGGCTGCGTAAATATGCACACCTTTGGTGCCGGCTGCCGCTGCTGCATTGGTCCTTTCCTACTTGCCTTCTGATCACGATCAGGCTTGAGATCACCAGCATGATGATCTATATTAGTAGCTGCTGCTGCTGCCACTGCTGCCTTGAGCAGAGATGCGAGCGCAGCACTTTGATCAGCTTTCTTTCCTGCACCTTCCAGTGGGCTACTTTGCTGATCGTCATTATCATCATCAGCAGCAGCAGCATGATCATCAGCAGTATGATCTTGATGGTGAGATCTAGATGCTGATCGCTGAGCTGATCTACGAGATCTGATCTGGTGATCTCCAGGATCATCACGATCGTTATGATCACCATCACGATCAGAGTCCACACCGGGAACAGACGATCTGCATAGTGATCTTGACTTGGAGCTATGACCGAGCGGCTTCTCTTTCGCTGCTGTCGCCGCCTGATTTGCTGCTGCTGGCTGTATGCGGGAGGTTCTTGCATTAGCGCCCGCCGCCGCTGCTGCTGCTGCTGCTGCTGCTGCTGCTGCTGCTCTGGGTGACTTGCGGCGTAGAGAAGGCTGATCACGTTCTTTTGCAGTGTGCTTTGCTGGCTGCAGGTTGCTGTTGCTGCTTTTGGTGGCTGCAGTGCGCTGTCTCTTGCTTGATGTACCAGCAGGTGCCTGCAGTACACAAGGAACCCTGCTTAGATCTCTCTAGATCTCGATCATAGAGAGTGCTTATTCACAAAATGCTTTCCTGTCGCACAATCATCACTAAGACATGCCACTCTTGCGATGTGAATCCTGCGGGCAGCTACTGCTGTTCTCTGTGCGCACATATGCTGCTGAGAATCACACTGTAGATTGGAACCTTGCATTAGTTGCTGGTGGTTTTGCAACTGTTACACAAAGCTTCTGTATACAAAAACACAGCTGCTACTGGCCAGGGGATACTGCTGCAATCTTATAGTATACATTGTCCACACACACACCTGATTTTGTGGTTGCTCAGCAGTCTGATCACAATCAGCAGCAGCAGCTGCCAGTGACTGCACATCCATGGCATCAGCAACTGTAGCACCAGCTGCTGCTGCTGCTGCTGCTGCTGTCGCCGCTACACCACCATCATCGCCATCAGCTGCTGCTGCTGCTGCTGTTGTTACTGCTGTGATACTGCCCACCCGTTTATTTGATGCTAGACGATCTCTGGCAGCTTGCAATACTGGTTCTGATTGCTGAGTTGATCTACAAGATCTCATCCGCTGATCTCCAGGATCATCACGATCATCACAATCATTATCATCATCAGAACCCTCAGATACTGAACTTGCATCAGAGTCATCCCTGAGCAGCTGCTCATTTGCAAAAGCTGCAGCCGCTGCTGCATTCCGTGTGGATCGTCTTCTCGTGTTGCCAGCTGCCGCTACTGCTGCCACTGCTGCCCTAAACAGCTTGTGGTCCAGCAAAGGTGACGGATGATGCTCACTTGCACCAAGCTGTGCTGGCTGCCTCCTGCTGCTCTTGTTTATGGCTGAGGTGCGCTGCCTCTTGCTCAATCCACCTGGCACCTGCAGTTGCATACAACCTGGTCAAACATGTATTACAAATCAGCAGCCTACAAGTCATCAGCATGCGACAACAAATTGGGCTCCACAACAGTTGCGTTGTCTTATAATGCAATCAGCCCAACAGATGAGCGCTGCAGATATTTCACAATGTGATGAACTGTTTGCCAGAGGCTGAACATATAGCTGCTACCATAGCTGGCAGATCTGGGAGATATTCTTGCCAATCTGTCTCCAATTCAATGTCAACATCCCCCACTCACGCACCTGCTGCTGCTGCCCCTCAGCATTCTGATCACAGTCCATCTCTTCACCATCACCATTGCAGACATCAGCAGCACCAGCTGTTGTTGGCTGCGCATCCAGGACATCAGCAACTGCAGCTCCAGTTGCTGCTGCTGCTGCTGGTGGTGGTGGTGGTGGTGGAGCACCATCATCACCGTCAGCTGCTGCTGCTGCTGCTGCCATAGCATTGTCATCATCTGAAGCCGCCGCCGCCGCTGCTGCTGTTACTACTGTTGTTACAGCTGCGATGCTGCTGACCCGTTTAGTCGATGCAAGACGATCTCTAGCCGCTTGCAGCAGCTGCACTACCTGCTGATGCTGTTCCGTACTGCTCATCAACCGTTGCACTTCTGGCAACTGCAGCACTTGCAGTGCTGTAGTCAGATGAATGAGAGCTGTCTTCCAGGACAAACCTGATCCGTTGTTTGCTTTGCTGCTGCGCAGATGCTGCAGAAACTGGTGAGGCTGCTGCAACAAGGTGCCGACATCGATGCTTTGATAGCTGGTGTCAGCTGTGCGGCACTCAAGTGCCCATACTTTGAAGGCCCATCTCACTGCCTCGGCTCTTGGAGGTGAGGTTTGCTTGTCTACAAGCTCAATCAGCTGCTGTATGGTCATAGCAGGGCGCTCAGCAGCTGCATTGTCATGGCTTGGGCTGCTGTCTGCAGTAACAGTGTTCTGTGCATTCTGATCAGCAGGCTCAGATGGCAAGCCAGGTGCATTGCCAGCATAAACTGCGGCATGGGAATCATTCATGTCACTCTGATGTGCATTCTGCTGTGCTGCATTTTGCTGTGCTGCATTCTGCTTTTCAGAGTGCTGCTGCTGCTGCTGCTCCGAGACTGCATCATCATCGTGACTGCATGCATCAGATCTGCGAGCGCGACGCGGTTGCTGCTCCGTGAGCGGCACATTGCGCAAGGCAGCGCCTGCATCCGCTGCCCGATCGCGAGTGGCGACCATCGAGGCGGGAACAGACTCAGCACGCTTGGAGGCACCTGCAGTGTCGTGCTTCCCTGCTTCTGCTGGTTGCAACGGTATGCTGTCACCAGATCCCACCATGCTGCTGCAGGTGTCCTGCTTCACAGGGCAGCCGTGCTATGGAACGTGGGTACGTGCAGTATACTGTTCTGGCAAGCCTGCTTTCCTGTTCATTGGCGCCAAGCGGACCTGCAGCAGCGCCAGATGGTGTGCGACAAGTTGTTGGTTCACTTTTGCAACGTAATCGCACTGAGCAATGCAGCGTCGGCCAGATCAACCGCAGCACGCTGTGCAGCTCGAGCTGGAGGCACTGCATTAAGTCATACACTGTGCAGACTGCATATACGCAAACGCAGCATAGATGCAGATGAGTACAGCATGACTGCTGAGCATTCTACCTTTCGCGGAGTGTTTGGGGCTTGCTGTTCGCTGGAGATCTGCTGTCGTTCTTGCTCAACGAGCAACGCAAGTGTGGTATTAGTTTGCAGTGATGTAAGTAGCTTGTTCCATGATACAAGACAGCAACCAACCCAGGACAGGCGTTGCAAGTTGCAAGATGCCAGCAAAAGCCCTACCGGCTCGGCATCCAAGGTAACGAGGACATTGGCCCACGGTTATAGATGGGCGAGCTCGCTGAGTTGTAAAGCTCCACTTTGTGTTGCTAATTGCACCGAGATTGCCGACACGCCACGGGAAGGGCGAGCCACGATGTCACAAGTTCCTTTCCGGATGCCAGCATCGCGATACCGATGATGCGCATGTGCTACTGCAGGCCCGTGAAAGTGATGATCGACGCACCGGTGCCACGACCATGGCTTCACGTTCTGAGATCATATGCTCTTGTAGCAACCTCACGTAAGCACCCACACGTACTGTTAACGTTTGGAGGTGATTGAGTACCTGATAACAGCAGCAACCAGGAGAGTGACGCTGTTGCTGCTGTCTTAAAGCAAACATCACTCTGCAGCTTTCGTAGCTGCTGATGCAGTTTTACAAGCATATTACCAAAGCGCTGAAACTGCTGTTGTATCTTTTGTTACCATCATCCATCCTGAGCTTGCTAGCTGCTGTAGTGATCCGCTGGATCTTGGCATCAGAGGTCGTCGAAACTCTGGAACTATCTCCTGCTGCTGCTGGTGCTCATGCCGCCTCTTTCAGCTGTTGCTTCAATGTCGACTTATTGTCGACCCAACTATGCATTTGTTCCTGATTGTATCTGCTGCTGCAGTACCTTTGCTATTCGTGCACCAACCTGACTGCTGCTGCTACTATCTGCTTTTAGCTGCTTGTGGCTGAGATATAGGCAATCCCTCCAGTAGTTTGCTTTCCTGCTGTGGTTGAGCAACTGCTGCAGTATGATGCATCTTGTGCCGGCAAGCAACGCCTCTGCTGCTTGCTTGAGCACCTGTTGCTGTCCTGCCCGATGATTTGCTGCTGCAGCATCTTTGCAACATGCCTTACACAGCTCTCCCAGCACGTTCAACATCAGCTGACATATACCTGCAAGATAGCCCTTGATGCAGCGACCACTGCTGTTGTCGACAATGTTGCGGCTTGTAGCACAACCTGCAGTATACTCTGCAGCATAGAAGTGCTCTGCTGCTTCTGCTGCCTGCTTCACTGCACACCCTGTCATCTCTACTTCTGCACTCCAGCACTCTATCAACTTGTCCAGCCATCCCTCTGTAGTTCTCAACATGTCGATCATCAACTCACGACAAGAAGCTGATGGCAGCAGCAGCAGCCAGGACAACACTGCTGCTGCTGCTTCAAGCTGCACATTGCTCTGCAGCTCTGCAACAAGCTCTGGCAACACCAGCGCCACGTAGTCAAACCTCTCAGCTTGCTGCTTGATCTGCAAATGAGTACAGCCGTCTTTGCTCAGCTCTTGCGACAGCTGCTGCAGTAGATCTGCAACAGGATCTTCAACAGCGAGTGAAGCTGCTGCCGCTGCTGCTGATAGTGGTGGGTGTGTCAAAGATGTTATACTGCGCCAGCAGCGGCATGAGCCACTGCCACCAACAGCTGCTGTGGCTAGCTGAGCAGCTGCATTGTGAGCAGCAGCAGCAGCTGTTGCCATTTCGGCCGGTAGTGTGTCAGCAGCAACATCAACATCATCCGCAGTAGCTGTGCCGTGATGTTGTCCTGCTGGCATGAGCCCTGCTGCTGCTGCTGGCATTGCTGCTTTGTTGTTCAGTTGC
>JARWLF010000763.1:0-14974 GCA_029853055.1 Scenedesmus sp. KT-U
AGAGCAACACATGTGTCATAGAAGCTGTACAGCCCCTTTGCACTCACTCAAAAGGCTCTTCTCCTTGGAACTTGATCTTCGGCTTCTTCCAACTCAGAGCCGTCATGCCCCGCCTTCTGCCGTCTACGTTATCATAGAATGACCCATTGAATCCCAAGCTTGCTGCTGTTCCTGTTGTTGTTACTGCGGTCGCTGGATCCTGAGCATACCAGTACAGAATGGGCAGGGTGCTGTTTGCTGCAGCAGGTACGGGGATAATTGTGCCTTTGTACTGAGGGGTGTTGGGTCCTGTAGACATGGGTTCTTGGTTGACACCACCCATGGTATCTGAGCTCTGTAGGGCATTGCAAGCGGTGCAGACAAACTACAGGGGTGATTGACAGGTTCATGTTGCTGCAAACAATGTAGGTTCAACAATGATTTGATTCCTCATCATACACCATTCAGTCACAAAGTTGCTTCACTGTTCAAAGCAAAACAGGCACTGTGGTTTTCTACTATTCAACAAGCTTAACTCGGTCACACAGCAACCCACTTAGTGTTGTGCAGCTCTGCCAATGATGGCAGGGCTACACATGCCACACTTGTAGTCTGCTTGCAAGCAGTACAGCACAGTAGCAGTGCAACAGCAGTGCCATATCCATCCTTTGATAAGCAGCCCGAGGCCAACTGCTACTCACCCTGACAGCCCAGCGAACCATGTCACCAGCTTTGAATTCAGAAGCAGGAATAACTCCCGCATAACCAAGACTGCTGCCTGCAGGAAGGTAGCCAACCACATACAGGACGGTCATCTGAAGCAGTCATCTTGTAACTCCCCATGAGGGGTCAGAACTTACTACATGCCCGACACATGACCACAAGCTGCCATTCGCGGAGTTTACACAAGCAACCCAACACCAGAGAGTGTCGCTTTGATTCCGACTTGCTATGCAGTAGGGTGCAGCTCCTGACACCTACCCCCTGATTGAGACACTTTCATTGCCACGGCTTTTTCCGGCCCGAAGTTAACTCTGTACTGCAACACTGCGCTCTGAATCTGAGCCTGGTTGGGCCTTACTTTGGCAGTGATCTGGATAGGTGTCCCCGGCGGAACAAAGCCCTCAGGACTGTGACGTACCCTGCATGCATCACACTGACTCCATAAGCCACCATAAGCTGACGTACTAGCACCAGTACACAAACATATGCCAGGAGTCTGAATGCCAGGACTGTAGGATACATCAGTAAACCTGGTTGCAGAGTACAGTAGACACCCGCTGGTGCTCACCTGTACACAAATGGTCCAATATCTGCCCTGCCAGGTGAGTTGGCCAGCCATGGTGTTTGACTTGTCAAGAAAGTGTAGGGATTAGCACCTGGGGTCTTAGAGGCAGGCTGGGAGAGTCCAAAAGACACACCTTCGCGTTGGCTGTGGCAGAGACCAAGCAGACAATGTCCAGGGCGAGAAACACAAGTAGTTATGGGCTTGGACACCGCCTTGTTGCAGGATATGCGTTATGCTGAGTCGATATGTAAAGAGAGCAGGATGCCTAGTGCACCTGCCAGAGTGCATGGCCTTGGACGTCTCACAGGAAAGCTGGGTCAGTATGCAGTTACTGGTCAATGGCCAAGGATGTTGTGCCATCTTGGCATACAAAGGCTATCCTCGTGATCGATGCTTTGAATTATTTATCTGCCTACCTACAGCAGCTATCTATGTCGGGCCGGTGTGACCGACCCTCCAAAGGTAACTGCCGCAGATAGGTCTGAGACCAACATGCTTTCACCGCCTGCTGCAAGTGTGCCAATACACAGCAGCTAAAGCGGCATCATGCAAGTTGCAACAGGGAGCACAATGCACTTACTC
The DNA here is from genome assembly GCA_029853055.1 of Scenedesmus sp. KT-U. NCBI lineage: Eukaryota > Viridiplantae > Chlorophyta > Chlorophyceae > Sphaeropleales > Scenedesmaceae > Scenedesmus > Scenedesmus sp. KT-U. The sequence continues at coordinate 1,850 of JARWLF010000763.1, forward strand.
TGGTAGCTCTCCAGTAGCGGCTTGTAGCTTCCCTGAACCATCGTACAGGTACAGACCCTTCTTGCTGACCTTAAAGCCTGTGGCCAGCAGAACGTTGCTGCCCGAAGGGACAGAAGGGAAGGGCTCTGCAATCACCATGTGACCACACAGCAGACAGTAGAGAGTAAGCTGTCACAGAAAGCTTGTCTCGAACCTGCATTCCACTAGCCTAGTTGGTCATGATAGCACATGCAGATGATACACCACCTCCCTGCTAGTCGACCCTTCTAACAAACTGCTGATAGACGACAAGGTGCTGAAACTCACCGTCAGGGTTTGGGCACATAATCAGCAGGAAGGCTCCCGCAGGAAGCCGAACGCCTTGTGGTATCTGGTACACGTTGTCCTTTTTCTCTTTCTTGATGTTACCCCGAGGGCCTCGTGTAACAACCCAGCCTGACAAGTCTGTCTCAGTACCACCAGTACTACTGCCATCTGCCGCTGCTGCTGAGCCCTGGTTGTGGATCTCCAGCCACTCTGTAACCCCGGTGATGGTTGTCCAGGTGATCTGCTCTGATGTATTGGCTTGCAGGGCGGCTAGAGTGCCGTTGGGGTTGGCCAGCAGCTCGTTGATGACAATAGGACCTGCGCAAGGAAAGTGTACCTTGCATCTCGCGATTGAGGTATGTGTACATACACGAGTGGGATGCTGACACCGGTGGTGGTACTGCGCTTTGAGGTGCAACAGACACGACTTGCAGTGCTGGCGGTATGCTGTGCAACTGGAAGCAGAGTGAACTTGATGCTTTGCAGCATGTACAGTGTCCAAGGCTTGTTCACAGGGTGCCATCGGAAGATGGTTGGTGTCCTGCTCACATGGCTTGGTCAGCGAGCACAAGGATGGAAGACAGTCAGAGCTCTCTCAAGACCTTGATGGCATTAGTAACACGCGGACTCGATATAAGCTGCTGTGCACTGTTCACATACCAAGTTGACCAACCAGCTGACCAGCACACACAAGCTCACCTTTTGTTACAGGTTGTTCTGTTGGGTCATCTGACAAGGCGTGCAGTGCTGGCACTGACAACAGTGACAACAGCAGTAGCAGGACGGCTTTGTCCATGCCAACAGCACGCATGCTGCCTGTGCGCGTGCTTCAGTCTCTGTCAGGTGTTAAGTGCTGCGCTCAATGCGAGCAGCAGCTCTGCAGTAGCTGTAGTGCAGCAGCTACCTGCTGCTTCTGCAGTGGCACAAATTCCAAGGTTGTGCTGTTCTCGCCAACCCAACCCAAACTTCGTTTCTACAACACCTGCAAGGGATGTGCACAGGATGGAGTTACTCGTGGTCGCTGAAATGCAGCAGCGTGTGCCGTAAGCAAGGCACATTGCCCGACTGCTGAGCTGTGCACGACGGTCGGCAGCAAGTGACCAGCATCGCATCTCGGTGCACCACTGTGCTGTGAGCTGCTGCTTTGTGATGTGAGCAGTCCTTTTCACGGCTGGTTCCTGTGTCTGAACAGTGCGGCGGTCTGACCAAGCTGCTGTCTGGCAACACGGGTTATTGATGCGCTGTGGCGCCAACCGACCGCTGGCTGAGATGCCCCTGGCTTTCATGCTGTAAGACCTACAAGCAAACCTCGCAAGCACCCACCTGATCGACCAGGTGCTGCTAGCGTATGCTGAAAAAGATGCGTGCTGCAGAGCTCTGGTATGCCGAGCTGTGCTGGTGCTGGCTGACAATGACGAAAAATGAACTTTCACTGGTTTGCCACAAGTGCTTGACCCTCAGACCAGCGACTCAAGCAGCTGATGCGTACGCAGAAGAGTACGTTGAGCATGACATTTGCGGTTGGCACCTGAGACACCTGTAGCTGATGCCGGCGGGCAACTACCGGAGGAAGGTTGTGACCCTGTAACTTCCAGCAACGTCCCCTTGGACACGTGTGATGCGCTGCAGTACACAGCAAAATCGATCTTCGGGACAATTTCCGTCGTTTCACAGCAATCATGCAAGCAGCCTGTAAAGTGGGTTGCCAAGTACTCGTCACCAGATGACTGCAGTAAGTACATAATGCTTTGCTGATCAGGATGAAGCAATAGACAAAATGAGACGAATAGCTTTGATTGAGTGCGAGGATGCCACAAAGTGGAAGGGCTACACCGAGTCGGTGTGTATATGCTCACCTTTTCTGGAGTTGACGATGCGGCTCCTTTTGCTGCCTTGATGTTGAGCACTTTGTATTTGTAGCTGTGGACAGAGGCGCTTTGCGAACCAGGAGACGAATGGAAGTTGTACAAGGTACTGGGCAGTAGATGTATGTTGACAGACGGCCTTTCCATCGCACATGGCCGTTCAAGCACTCTAGGGCAGTTTTCATCATGCGCGTTCACACATGTGTTCACTTTATATCCCTTGCTACAGGCTTATGAAGGCGAGCTGCCGACTCCCTCTGAGGCAATAGAGTTTGATTGGATACTCATTGCTGGCAGCCATTACAGCGCTTATGAGGAGCATGGGTGGATACATATGATGTTGAACCTGCTGCCGCAGTACGCAGCACAGGGCGCACGCATGTATGGCTGTTGCTTTGGCAGTCAGGTGAGGTGTACACATGTTCAGGGTTTACACCCCACAAGGGTGGATGCAACATCCTGCTCAGCTGGACATACATGCTGACAATTGGCATGTGTGGACCACGTCACCATTGCTAGTGCAACCAACGCTGTTTGGCATCAGTCTCAAGGCGCCGATCTTCAACCTGTCGTGTTGCGCACTGGTGGTTGGGAGTCCCAACTTGGGACCACAGGAGAAAGCACCGTATCTGTCCTGCAGGGCTGCCTGCAGGAACTGCATATTCAGCATGTCACACGCAACCTGTTCACCGTCGCAGATACTTGCCAGAGCCCTTGGTGGATCAGTAGGCAAAAATCCAGATGGCAAGTTTGTCCTCACACTAGAGCAAATCCAACCAACCCCTCAGCTGCAACAGTTCTCAGACCTTCACCAAGTCGTACAACAGGCACTTACCCAAGCATGCAGGACTGACAGCGAAGCAGCTGCTAGAATTGACAGTGTTGCAAGAGCGTTGCACTCAGCCGAAGCTGCAGCAAAGCAGGCTGCAGCAGGAACTGCAGGAGTAGATGGTTTGGTCGACGGGTTGCAGGAGATGCAGCTAGCTTGCGACAGCGGCTGCTTTAGGCTGATAGAGTCGCATGGTGATCAGGTAACGCTTCGCTGTCAGCATCCCCAGCGTATGCCAGAGACAGTACAGCACTTGAAGCTTTGCATCATGCTATCCCAGCACAAAAGTGGGAGTTGCCCAACTGCATATACACCCTGATGGCCTGCACTACTTGATGGACCTGCACAACATAAGCCACGATACCTGATATCTGCAACCAGAATTCTCTTTTAGCCATGTGGTAGCGTCCTGCATGCAGTTTTGCAAGCAAAACGGTCGTGCAGCGTCCCTGCACTGTTCCTGCAGGTGCTCGAGCTGCCCCCAGGGGCCATTAGGTTGGCAACCTCTGCCACTGCAGCGAACGAGCTGTGGTGCTACGGACCAAACATCTTAGCTAGTCAGTTTCACGTGGAGTTTGATGAACCACTTGTTCTGGAGAAGATTTGGGCCAGTTTGAAGGCGGTTGGCACGTTGGATGAGCAGCAGGCAGAGGAGAGCAGGAAGATTCTCGAGGCAGGAGGGCAGCAGAATGCCAGCATTCTACAGGTACGCAACTATGAGTATCTTTTACACATCTTGGGCCTGCTCAGAACAATGATAAAAAAAATATGCAGCTTGCAGGGCAGTAGGTCAGTTCCGGCTCTAATGCAGCAAGCTTATCATTGGCCCTGGATGCCCTGGCTTTCACCCCGGTTTGTCTCCAATGTGTAGGAAGTTTGTTGGACAGCTTGGTGGCTTCAGTCACAGTGTCACTCTGACCATGCTTATGCTTTCACCATGCTGTTGTTTGTCATGATGCTGTGGTAGGTGATCAAGTACTTCCTGCGACATGGCATCAAGGGTGTACCTCCTGTAAGTGGCAGTGGTGATGCCTATCTCCCAAGCAAGGACCATACTAGTGGTTCGAATTCAGACAACTCTGGCAACAGCAATGGTGGCAATGGCAATAGCAGTAGCAGTGCCAATAGCAGTAGCAGCAGTAGTGGCACAACTAGTGGTGGGCCTGGCAACTCTGTTGGTGCAGACTGTGGTCATGAAAGCAGAGGTAGCATACATCACCAGCAGCCAGCGACTACTGACATAGCAGACTTGTCATACTCAGCAGCTGATGCCAGCAGCAAGGCTCTTGCCTCAGCGCAGCAGAAGCAGGCCAGTAGCAGCATTGATGACAGCAACAGTGGTGGAGGTGGAGATTCCCTGCGCATTCAGCCAGTCACACTCACTGCTGCAGCACTGGCTGCAGATGGTACACTGCCACTGCCCAGCGGTGCTAGTAGCCCTACTGCAGCATCAGAACAGAGCATCGCCACAGCAACAAGCACCAGCAGCGCAGTTCCCTTCTCACACATCGCACAGCAGCGCAGACAGCAAGCTAGGGAAGAGGGGCTGCAAGAAGCCAGTCAGAGGCTGCTGACTGATGCCGCCGCTGCTTTCTCCCTCCGGATGCAGCGCTACAACCTGGACCTTGAAACGCTACAGCAGCTCAATGACGTAGCAGCAGAGAAGTACAGCAGTACAGCTGAGGTTGCTACTGCTCTGGGTCAGTTCGTTGGTGATATGGAGACGAGGCAAGCAGCAGTGAGAGAGGCTCTAGCAGTGTTGCCGCAGCTGGACAGGCAGTTGAGGATCCTTGAAGGTGCTGTAGGGCAGTTAGACAAGCGCAGCAAAGACCTGGAGACGAAGTTAGGTCTGGCTAAGAGCAGTACGTATGATTATCTGGCATCTACGTTGAGTAGGGCAGGTAACAGTGTGACTGCTGCAGCGCAGTATGCTGCAAGTGGTGGTGTTTGCTTGGGAGGTGAAGCCATGGCTAAGGAGTGATTGCACACTGCATGTTGATCTTGTATATCTCGTGTCGAATCTGCTTGATTCATCTCTGTGTCTGCTGGCTCATCTGTTGGCAGCTGCTGCGGCAAGGGACACTAGCTGTAGTTTGTATTCATGTCATTGTCAGCTACAATCAGCCGGTGCACCGGGTACCGGGTTGTTCCTACTATCTAAAACCTGTGATTACCTGCTGCAGTGCTCCTCCGACAATGCTTTGTTATTCAATAATATTATTCATTATTCATGAATAAAGGAATGCACGTGAGTCTTTGAGGGCCTACTGTGTCAGGCAGTATTACACGTGCACAGGATTACAAGTGCACTGCTGCAGCAGCGCTGGCCAACGAACACTGCAGCCAGCCTTGTTAGGGCCACCACAGTGCTGATCGGGTCACAGTATTGTTGATGTTGGTGTGTCATTGCAGTTTGAGCACTTATTGTTAGGAGAATTGGCAGGGGCACTCTCTTTTTGGGTTGCCATCCAATCGCAGTGAGAATCTTCTAGTCTGTGAAGCTCTATGTGAACAGAGGCATTTGTAACTGCACAGTGATGCCATTCCGTAGGTGTCCATCATGGCGTGGCACTTGACTATAGCTAGCAGAGAGACTTATTGTAAACATCTGCATGCCCCTCAGGGCAGAACCGTCCAAGAGCCGGAAGGCCGGAGCGGGTTTGCTCTTCATCTAGCAGCAAAACGATCATCCATCGTCGATTGCATTTCTTCCCAGCAGTATCGTAACATCGGAAACAAACCCCAGACACGTGTCCGGTAGCAACTGCAGCAACTGTGAGTGGTGTGTTGTAAGAATGACAACAGAACTGTTGTTACACCTGTGCTATGACGGTATGGGATGCAACGACAGCCAACAACCACCCACCATAAAGTACACACACATCTTGTACCCTGTTGCAGTACACACACCAAACACAACTCAAGATCACAAGACTCACCAGTGAGGCCTGGTGGTCAAGACAAAACATAATACTGGTACCCGATCACCCAGAGCATGCTAACAACCCCACATCCCACCCTTGTGTTATCACTATCTGCCATTCCCCCCCGTGTGTTTGACAGTCTACTAGTATGTAGGAGAGCCAGTACGTGCATGGGAAGCATGCTGGTAGAACTTCCAGCAAGCAGCGAACCATGAACTCACCGGCAGAATGACGTCAAGAACAAGAAGCTGTAAGCTGATGATGTTCACGTGGTCATCTGTGGCTGCAAATGAACATCAAATGTAACCACATGTGCTTGAGACTGTTATGCTTCTGTACATGTACAATGGACAAGCTGTTGTGCAACACCAGTATGCCATGAGACTCTCCAACCGGAGACCGGCACATTGCTGTGCCCATATGCAGCCTACACAGGGTTGTATGCTGGAACCAAGTCTCAACGTTTCGGCAGTATGCTGAGAAAGCTTTGGAGCATTGACAGCTCTCTCACATGGGAGGCACCACAGGATACCACATTGCACCATAGCCTCATTGTCCAGCTGTTCTACAACTTGAACCCTTGAACCTGGACCCAGACACTCGAGACACCTGCCCATGTAAGGTTTATGTGTTTCCTGTTGGGTTTGACCCTGTTGCATAACTGCATAGGTCACGATAGCGGGAGGCAATGCCCAGTTTAGAACAGGAGACTGGTGAACAGACACCAGGCAACAGTTCACGTGAAAATACAGGACACACCCACAACTGCTGGTATGTATAGCACTCATCTGCCACCCCTTTGCAACCATACAACATGTATGTACATTCATATGCAGTCTGCTCGAACCATTCACCACAGCATGAGACTGTCTCTCCTGACACGAATTGAACAGCCAGGGTCAGTGGTGCGATGTTCACCCTGAACAGCTGATGAAACGGTCCATATTGCATATGATCACAAGCTTTGATCTCAGCCAGATTGCAGCAGTGGATGCTCTGCTCGATCAAATGACTAGTCAACCCTGAAGCCAGCAGCAACAGCAGTGTCACCGACAAAGATATCATGTCACAAGTGATGAAACCCTCTGCTGTCGCAGGCTTGCATGCAAACAGCAGGGAGCATCAGTCCGATTGAGATACATATACAACATAGTAAACAAGCTTCCAGCAGCTTGTACATACACTGCAACAAGAGGGAGCACAACATAGTACCAACTTCTGTCGATGCGATACCCGCAACAAGGATACATACAGCATTCCTTGGCAACACAGGAAGGACGACACAAACAAAGCCGACATAGCCAACAGCAGCATACCATCAGCGCGGTGTCAAGCTGCATGAAACCAAGTCAATACAAGCCATGATCATGAATGCAATGAGGCCTTGCATTCTGATGTAGCAACAGCAATAGTTGAGCGGGTTGCTAAACCCTCAAGGGCCATAATATCCAAGTTTGGGCGATCACACATCATCATGCACGGTCACCCTGTTTCAGTGACTGTCGAGACATCACAGTCCAGCCAATCACAGTTCCCATCCAAGACTACTACAGACAATGTAACTCCTACGCAGCTTCCTGATGGCAGTATCTCTACTTGCTTGTAGCAACTTTTGCTGCAAACAGATCTGCCCTAGTTCAGCAAGCAAGATGATTGCTGATGTGTAAGTTCCAACGTACCAAACTCTGATTCCAACTCCCTGGCATGCTGCTACTGCTGCAGTAGCAGAACATCCCAGCCCCCAACCCATCTACTACATGGCAGATTTACTTGTACCAAATACAGCAGCCAGAGTACTCAACCCTCTGCCACACGAAGTACTACAGCTGTAGGTTGTAGCATAGCATGGAACCTCCTAGTTGAAACTGCAAGTAGGATCCTGGGCCTACTTAAGGTAGTCAGGTAGCCGAAAAGCCACCATCTACCGTCCGAACAGATTCCAGCCTCCAAACAGGCCACCACTTTCCCTTGATACTTGAGGCACAGCAGGTGGTGGTGCCACATCATAGTTCACCCTGCCTTGTACTACCAACTTATCAGCAACCACAGCCAAGTTGCTGGTTATGCCCTCTGCTCCACCGTTGATCGCTTGCAGCTGTGACAGCACAAGCCTTGCATTGTCAGAGTCCTTAGCAGCCTTGACTTGTGCCACAATGACTTGCAGGTTGTGGTCGGCGAAGCGCTGTACTAGAGCAATGTCACGGTAGGCCACAGAGTCCGGATAGAGGCCGAAGACATCCCAGCTGGCCATGCCCCAAACGAATACATCGCAGACTTTGTAGGTCTTGAGGTTTGGGTCTGCTAACCACTGTAGCGCCTTGGTGTAGAACTCTGTGCGGTAGTCGCGGAGTTCAGGGACGTTCCAGGGGTCCCAGGCGTAGTTGTAGTAGCCGGCGACTCCGGCCCAGGGTTGCTTTCCGGCCATGCGGGCATTGGCAGCGGGCTGCATCACCAGAGAGCAGCAGAGGCAGCAGCAGATGTGGTAAGTCTTATGGGCTACCAAATGTACACAGTGATGGTGAAGAACAAGTATGCAGCCACACAGTATGCATATTGGTAAGTGATGACACATACAGTGCTGATAGACAGGCTTTTGAGCTATAGCGGATGTGCTGCAGCTTACCCTAGCATTGCCTTCGTTGCCACCTCCAACGCCAAATTCACTGTAGTGAAGCTCCAGCTTCCCGCTGTCAATAAGAGCGGCTAGATCAACACCGTTGGCCAGAATACGCAAGCTCTCGCCCACGTTGAAGGCTGAGTTCTCAAACTCGTTCAGCAACATGCCGGGTCCGGTGTACGGGGCGTATGCGGAGATACCAATGAAGTCGATGTCCCTTGTGACAAGCTTGTTGACTGCCGCTGGGTCGATGCTTGGAACCGGGTATCGGCTTGCCCGCGCTCCGCTGCCGACCAACCATCCGACGAGGCCGCCATCGGGAGGTGGGCTGCCACCTTCGACGGCATCCAGGGCATTGAAGTTCAGTCCAATACCGATCTTGATATCAGCCAGCCTGGGGTCGATAGCGTTGCGGAGGTCGGGAATGATGGACTGCCACTCAGCGGTGTAGCGCATGACGGTGGCGGACATTTCTCCTACAGTACATACCAAATCACACAGTGATCAGGGACTACCCAAACTTGTAGGCCGTTGTGCTGTGCCGTTGCTGTCACATCAAAGAGGAATTTCTGAATAACATCAGCCACTATGCAATGCAGCTTTAGGCACCACACCAACTAGGATGACTACTTGGTTCAAGTCGAGCAGTACGCTCGCACTGTCTGAAGACACTCGCTCCAAGTGGCACTGTCATGCCGACTGTCTTCACATATACAATCAACAACAGCACACTGCTCACCTTGCAGCGCTAAGTACACAACTGGCTTCTGCCTGTCCTGCCTCGGCCACAGCTGACCCTCTGCGGCTACTGTTGTCAATGCACGCTGCAGGGCTTTGGCCAGAGGGTCCAACATGATCTGTCTGTAGCTGTAGCCGCCGTAGTTGTAGTTGGGGCCGAACATGAGACCATTGCGCCAGATACCCCTGCACAAACAGCAGAAAAGCAGTGTCCGCTGATCAGAGACAAGCAATTAGGACATATTGCACACGTTGCAAGTGTGCGCCTTTGTATGGTGTGATGGCTGACCATCCTGATTGATGATTGCATTTCGAACAGCCAATTACAGTATGTATATTCAGTTCCTTGCTGCCGCTGAATGTAACTGCATATACAAGTTGGCCAAACATGATCAGAAAATGGACATTAGCACAGGATAGCAACTGTTCAGCAACTCACTTGACCAGACCATCGTCCAGATGTGGGCGAATGTATGGAGTCAGTCCCTGCCTCAGAGACTCAGCAAAGCATGTAGCCATAGAATCCTCAAACTCCTGGATCAGGGCGTCATTCCAAGGACTGCAGTACATGCCGTTAGCTGTTGTCACTGTGTTGGGCAGCCCAGGCGTCTTGTGCATGTAGCAGAAACTTGACACACCGAAGCCATCCTCTCTGGGGAGCCAGTGGTGGGTTGGCACGAAGTTGAGCTTGTTGCCACGAGTGAGACGCCTAGCTCTCCAGACCATGTCCAGACAGCGTGACCAGGGCCTGCCGTTGGCGTCTGGCATGTTCTGCCAGTCAAAGTAGCCCATGAGCAGGATAGATGGGCTGATACCACCTGCTTTGGGAGACATCTCCACATCTAGCTCTGGCTCGGTTGGCAGGACGCGTGCTGCTGGTGTTGCTGTTGCTGCTGCTTTGGGTGCTGGCTCTCCAGGCAGTGAATCTGCAAGGACAGGAACTGCAGAGACTGGGACCTCAGCAGCTGGCGCAGGTACTGCTGGCACGGGGACTGGGACCTCAGCAACTGGCACAGGTACTGCTGGCACAGCGCTGTCAATGGGGTTTGCTGCTACTGCGGGCACTTCCTGCTGTGCTGCAGGCTGCAGAGCTTGCTGATTGCGCTGCTGTCTGCGCACTGCCCTTGGGGTAGTCGTCTGCTGTGTGCTGGCTACAGCAACGGTTCTGTCCCTATTGCGCCTTTCGCTTGTGGCAGTGGTGGTAGTAGTGAACGGGACAGAAAGAGCTGGCTGAGACTGTGATATGCGCTGCTGCAACCTGCGTCTCTGCTGAGCTATCCATGATCTGACGGATGCCTGGTCACTGTTTGTAGCTGCTGCAGACAAACTGCGGCCTGCTGCGCTGTGCTGGGATGCGCTGTCTTGCGCGATGGCAGAGTGCGCCAGAGCCACAATGACTAGCAGCGATAGTAGTGCGCTGCCGCCTGGCTTGCAGAGACCAGGAGGCAAGAATCGTAGCCTCATGCCTGTATCCTTGTATGAAGCTGACACCTGTCGTGCAATCAACCCGCGGGAGCCTGTAGTCAGTTTGTAGTCAGCCAACGCTGTGCTCCGCGTGTTCTGCAGCAACATAGTCACAATACAGAACACTTGTAAGACAATATGTCTTGTTGTTGCCTTAGAAGAAAAGCAGTAACAGCCTGTAGAGTGTTGAGCCGTGTGTAACCCGGCTTGCTTTTCACGGAAGACCCATGGCAGTGCAATCAAACAGCATGTGTGAACAAACAAGTATGCTACTTTGGGTAAAGCGAACGGAAACAACACTGAGAACAGACACATGCGGATCAAGCCCCAAGCTACTCACTTGCGACTTGTGTCCAGCCACACAGGCGCACTGATGCCGCCCTAAATTTTGAAAAGCTTCAGTGTAAAGCAAGTATACACTTGAAAAGCGATGGTTTTACTGAGCACTTGTAGCCGACTGAACAACCAAAAAAGGAGTTCGTTCACTGAAAGACAGTCGAATACTGGTTGAACTTTGATTGTTGAACTTATTAAGCAGAGATGATACATGAACACTGTGTTGGCACTGCTTAAGTAGGTGGGCGGGCAACATTTGTCACTCAGGGACCTGACCATCGTGCAGCTGCCTTAGCTCCGTGGTAATCAGCTTTCTGCAGATCCTTCGAAGCTAAGCAACTGCCTACAGGCACGCGGCAAGTGCGTCCGAACGGGTGGAACAACCGACAACCCCCCAAGGATCCCTAGTCTATGGCCAACCAGGTCTGCCTGATGCCCAAAATACCCAAGAAAGGTCTGCAATTGACATGCAGAAGCTGCACTGTTGCCCAATAAGTTGGCTGCTGAGCATCCAGTGGAGGAGTCTAGTGCAACAGCAGACAAGGACTATTTTGGTTTGTAGGAATCGGTTAGCGGTTCCTGGAGCCTGCTATATCTCACATGTGACCATTAACCGGTCAACACGTTGCGGGCAGTCTCCTATCAGCCCTCAGCCAGCAGCCAGTTCTGAGCCTGCCTGTAAGATATTGACATGCTGAAGATGTTTATGTCCTTTGCTTGAGTTTTCAGCTTTCAGAGGGCACTTGCTTGCGCCGGAAGACACCGTGGCAGCGTGCTGTGTGCACGAGGCCTATCACAGACTAGCTTCCACTGCTTGGCAAGCAGCCACATCAGTGGGCGATGCCTGATGCAACAGTTGCGCCACTTCTGCTTTGTTCAAATGTATCAGAAAGCACACTGAACTTGACGAGCGCGTGAGCACTTTAAAGCACTTGCCAACCGGTTGCTGCGGCAGACAGTTAGAAAGCTGCCTGGCTCATGCCTTCTGATGTCCATCAAGAGACAGAACTCTGCATTGCAGGTGCCAACTTGGCTGCTTTAGGCAACTAGCTGGTTCACTGCGCATGATGCACTGCATTGTACGTTGCTACTATTACCCTACTCTGATAGCAGTTGAAGCTGCTGGCATGGGCCATCACCACTGCCCACTGCGCACTCCTGCTGACAGTCAAACATACTGCAACTCGCCACACGGCGAACTTGGCATCAAGTTGATTCATGTAAGGCCCTGACTCCCACCGCACCAAACATAAAGCAACAGCTGCTGCAGCAGCTTGCACTTCAAACCCCTTGTGTACAAGGAATGTGTATCTCACACAAATGATGCATCAAGCAAACTTCAGAACATTAGATTTCATACAAGTGCTACCAGAAGACCAGCAGCACTTAGGCACAGCGAAGAGCCAAGAGATGCCATTCAGCACAGCAACAACAGGACAACACCAAGTCTACTACTCCTATGCAGACACCACACTACCAGCAGCAGCTGGTGACTGCTGTATGCTGTAGATGCTCAAACAAGGTCCAAGAGCCACAAACATGCTGCTATGTCGATCTCATTGAAAGCAGACATGCAACACTTGCTCTGACCACAACACTGACTTGTAGATATAGAAACACACTGCTTATGCAGACGATTCCTGCAATGACTGCATGTTATGCGGCTGTACGCACTAAGGGTTTGTCTTCGCTTAGGGTGCTCAGCATGCTGTAATGACACTGGCACATCTGATCAACAAACCACTCGAAGTGAACCTCAACTTTATTGACAGCAGTCAGCTGCAGCTATCAATCAACCCTCAACCAGATGTCAAGATGCCCATGGTCAACTCACTGCAAAAACGATACTTACGCTGCTGCTGAACAGACCCCACTATCACGATGTCTGTTGCTTGTGGCTGCTGCTTCTGAAAACCAACTGCTTTCTTTTTGCGAATGGTCATGCAGAATTGGTTGTTTAAGCACATTCTGACAACTGTTGCTCCTCTTCTGGTGCCATTCTTCTGGTGATGCTGTCACTCCACTCTGTTGCTGGACCACTCTGTG
>JARWLF010000764.1:0-13147 GCA_029853055.1 Scenedesmus sp. KT-U
CAACCCTCGACAGGTCATCCATAGTACCCCAATGCCAAGAGACAAGGTCGGTGGTGAGCGGAGCGAACCCCGACATCCATCCGCCCCCATCGACACGTCGGGATTCGCTTCGCTCATCCCGACCTACGGGGGTAGGTCGGTGGTGAGCCATCGGCGAACCCCGACATCCATCCGCTCCATTGACACGTCGGGATGCGCTCCGCTTATCCCGACCTACGGGGATTCCTGCTGCTGGCGGAAGCGGCGCCAGGCGGCGACGTTGCGGTTGTGCTCTTCCAGGGTGCGGCCGAAGGCGTGGCCGCCGGTGCCGTCGGCGACGAAATAGAGATACTGGTGCTGGGCCGGGTTAAGCACGGCCCGGATCGAGTCGATCCCGGGATTGGCGATGGGGCCGGGGGGCAGGCCGGCGACGTGGTAGGTATTGTACGGGTGCTCCAGCCGCCAGTCGGCGCGGGTCAGCGGCCGGTCCAGCGGGCCCTGGCCGTTGGTCAGGGCGTAGATCACCGTGGGGTCGGACTGCAGCCGCATGCCGATGCGCAGCCGGTTGACGAAGACGCCGGCCACCTTGGCCCGCTCCGCCGCCACGCCCGTCTCCTTCTCCACGATGGAGGCGAGGATCACCGCCTCCTCCGGCGTGGCGACGGGCAGGTCGGGGACCCGCGCCTCCCACGCCTCCGCCAGCAGCTTGCGCATGCCGGCCTGCATGCGGGCCAGCAGTTCCGCCCGGTCGTCGCCATGGCTGAAATGGTAGGTCTCTGGCAGCAGCGTCCCGTCGGGCGGCACCTCCGCCACCTCGCCCGCCAGGGCCGGCTCTCCCCGCAGCATCGCCACGATCTGGGCCGAGGTCAGCCCTTCCGGCACGGTGAAGCGGCGCACCACCGTCCGGCCGCTTTCCAGGATGTCCAGCACGCCGCGCAGGCTGGCGCCCGCAGGAAAGGCGTATTCCCCCGCCCGCAGGCGGCGGACCGACTGGCGCAGCTTGACCGCCACCAGCACCTCGCGGCTGTCGCGGACGATCCCGGCGCCTTCCAGCTGGCGGGCGATGGCCTGGACGCCGCTGCCGCGGGCGATCACCAGGGTCGATTCCTCCGCCAGCGGGCCGGGGCTGGTGTAGCGCTGCCATCCCCACCAGGACAGCCCCGCCCCGGCCGCCATCAGCACAAGCAGAAACGCCGCCACCAGCCAGGGCCAGCGGCGGCGTTTCGGAGAAGCGGGCGGGGTCTCGGGCGCTGTGTCCGTCACCCTGCCATCCCCGTCATGCGAACTTCTTCATGATCAGCGAGGCGTTGGTGCCGCCGAAGCCGAAGCTGTTGGACAGCGCCACATCCACCTTCCGCTCCCGCGCCTGGTTCGGCACCAGGTCGATGCCCTCCGTCCCTTCCGACGGGTCTTCCAGGTTCAGGGTGGGCGGCACCACCTGGTCGCGGATGGACAGGATGGAATAGATCGCCTCCACCGCGCCCGCGGCCCCCAGCAGGTGGCCGATGGCCGACTTGGTGGAGGACATGGACACCGTGGCAGTCGCATTGCCCAGCAGGCGGCGCACCGCCCCCAGCTCGATCAGGTCGCCGACGGGGGTGGAGGTGCCATGGGCGTTGATGTAGTCGATGTCGGACGCCTGCATGCCCGCCCGCTTCAGCGCCATGCTCATGGAGCGGAAGCCGCCATTGCCGTCTTCCGACGGGGCGGTGATGTGATAGGCGTCGCCCGACAGGCCATAGCCCACGATCTCGGCATAGATGGTGGCGCCGCGCCGCTTGGCGTGCTCCAGCTCCTCCAGCACCACGACACCGGCGCCCTCACCCATGACGAAGCCGTCGCGGCCCTTGTCATAGGGGCGGGACGCCTTTTCCGGCGTCTCGTTGTAGCCGGTGGACAGCGCGCGGGCGGCGGCGAAGCCGGCCAGGCCCAGGCGGCTGACGGCGGCTTCGGCGCCACCGGCCACCATCACGTCGGCATCGTCGAAGGCGATCAGCCGGGCCGCGTCGCCGATGGCGTGCGCCCCGGTGGAGCAGGCCGTCACCACCGAATGGTTCGGACCCTTGAAGCCATGGATGATCGAGACATGGCCGGAGGCCAGGTTGATCAGCGCCGACGGGATGAAGAAGGGGGAGATGCGGCGCGGGCCCTTCTCGGCCAGCAGCACCGACGTCTCATAGATGGCCGGCAGCCCGCCGATGCCGGAGCCGATCATCACGCCGGTGCGCTCGGCCTGCTCCTCGGTCTCGGGCTTCCAGCCGCTGTTCTTGATGGCCTCATCCGCCGCCCCGATGGCGTACAGGATGAAGTCGTCGATCTTCTTCTGGTCCTTGGGCGTGACATAGGCGTCGGGGTTGAACATCCCCTCGCCCTCGGTGCCGCGCGGCACCAGGCCCGCGATCTTGGCGGGCAGGTCGGAGACATCGAAATGCTCGATGGCCCGGATGCCCGACTGGCCGGCCAGCAGGCGCTGCCAGTTGTGATTGACGCCCGTGCCCAGGGGGGTGACGAGGCCCAGTCCGGTGACGACGACGCGACGCATGGTTCCGACCCGCAATCAAGTGGCGGAAAAGGGGACGATCCGCACCGGCCGCTCACCGCGGCGGACGGATCGGGATGCCCCGGGAAGGGGCAGCGGCCCCGCGGGGGCCGCACGCAACGGCGGCGGGGCGGCGCCAGGCGCCGGCCCCGCCGGACCGGATCAGGCCGCGGACTTCTGCTGGATGAAGTCGATGGCGTCCTTGACGGTCAGGATCTTCTCGGCGGCGTCGTCCGGAATCTCGATCCCGAACTCCTCCTCGAAGGCCATGACCAGCTCGACGGTGTCGAGGCTGTCGGCGCCCAGATCGTCGATGAAGGAGGCGGTCTCGGTGACCTTGGCCTCTTCCACGCCCAGGTGCTCGACGACGATCTTCTTCACGCGCTCAGCGATGTCACTCATGTCTACTGACCTTTCAGGATCTTCTGGTGGTCTGGGTTGACCGTAGTGGGGTTGGACGTGGTCCGCGACGGGTTGGACGGAGCCTGAGGTGACCCGGCGCCGGCTCCTCAAAAGTGCCGTCACATACCATGGACGGCGGGCCTTGACCAGCGCTTGCACGAGGGTCGCGGCCCCTCCCGCGGTGGATCAGATCATGGCCATGCCGCCATTGATGTGCAGCGTCTGGCCGGTGACATAGGCGGCCTCCTCGCTCGCCAGATAGACGACGCCGGCGGCGATGTCCTCGGGCGAGCCCAGGCGGCCGGTGGGGATGCGGGAATGCATCACCTCCTTCTGGGCGTCGGTCAGCACGTCGGTCATGGCCGTCTGGATCATGCCGGGTGCCACGCAGTTCACGGTGATGTTGCGGCTGGCCACTTCCTGGGCCAGCGCCTTGGTCATGCCGATCATGCCGGCCTTGCTGGCGGCATAGTTGACCTGGCCCGGATTGCCGGTGACGCCGACAACGCTGGTGATGCCGATGATGCGGCCCCAGCGGCGCTTCATCATGCCCTTCACCGCGGCGCGGCACAGGCGGAAGCCGGCGGTCAGGTTGACGTCCAGGACGGACTGCCAGTCCTCATCCTTCATCCGCAGGATCAGCGTGTCACGGGTCAGGCCGGCATTGTTGACCAGGATGTCCAGCTGGCCCAGCGCGGCCTCCGCATCCTTGGCCAGCTGCTCCACCGCCGCCGGATCGGACAGGTTGGCCGGCGTCACCTTCGCCCGCTCCCCCAGCTCCGCCGCCAGGCGCTCCAGCGCCTCCACCTTGGTGCCGTGCAGGGCGACGGTGGCGCCCTTGGCATGCAGGGCCCGGGCGATGGCGGCGCCGATGCCGCCGGACGCCCCGGTCACCAGCGCCGTCTTGCCGGTCAGGTCGAACATCTTGTCAGCTCCCTTGCAGATGGATGGCGGGCGGAGGCTCAGGTGGGGAAACCGGCGACATCGGCCGGGGTCCCGACAGTGCTGCCGGCGATCTCCTTGTCGATGCGCTTGGCGAGGCCGGACAGCACCTTGCCGGCTCCCAGCTCCACCAGCTCCGTCACGCCCTGGTCCTTCATGTACAGCACGCTTTCGCGCCAGCGCACCGCCCCGGTCACCTGCTCCACCAGCAGACGGCGGATGGTGTCGGGCTCGGTGACGGCGGCGGCGGTGACGTTGGCGACCAGCGGCACCACCGGCGTGGCGATGGCGATCCCGGCCAGCGCCTCGGCCATGGCGTCCGCCGCCGGCTGCATCAGCGGGCAGTGGAAGGGGGCGGACACGGGCAGCAGCACGGCGCGCTTGAACCCCTTCTCCGCCGCCAGCTTGATCGCCCGCTCCACGGCCCCCTTGTGGCCGGAGACGACCACCTGGCCGGGGGCGTTGTCATTGGCGGCGGTGCACACCTCGCCCTCCGCGGCCTCCGCGGCGATCGCGCGGGCGGCGTCCAGGTCGGCGCCCAGGATGGCGGCCATGGCGCCGACGCCGACCGGCACCGCCTTCTGCATCGCCTGCCCGCGCAGCCGCAGCAGCCGCGCCGTATCGGCCAGGGTGAACGCGCCGGCGGCGCACAGGGCCGAATACTCACCCAGGCTGTGCCCGGCGACGAACCGGGCATGCTTCTGCAGGTCCAGCCCCTTTTCCGCCTGCAGCACCCGCAGCACCGCGATGGACATGGCCATCAGGGCGGGCTGGGCGTTCTGCGTCAGGGTCAGCTGATCCTCCGGCCCGTCGAACATGATGGCCGACAGCTTCTGCCCCAGCGCCTCGTCCACCTCGGCGAAGGTGTCGCGGGCGATGGGGAAGCTGTCCGCCAGCTCCCGGCCCATGCCGACGGCCTGACTGCCCTGCCCCGGAAAGACGAACGCGCGCATCGGTGAAGTCCTGACGGTGGATGATATGCCGGCGGAACCGGATTTTGCCGGCCCTTGATAGCGCGTTGCGCGCGCCAGTCAAGCGAACACACCAGATGTAGTGGCCGCCCGCAGTTGACGTAAAGGTAAGGTGCGGGGATGCCCCACCTAGCCGCCCATGTAGACCCGGTGGTACCGCCGGCCCAGGGAGGTCAGGACCTCATAGCTGATGGTGCCGGCCTCCGCCGCAGCCTGATCGACCGTGCGGTGCGGTCCCACCACCTCCGCCCAGCCCCCCTCGGCCAGGGCGGTATCCGGGACGTCGGTGACGTCCACGGTCAACAGGTCCATGGAAACGCGGGCGATGACGGGGGCCAGGTGGGCGCCGAACCGCACCATGCCCTTGGCGGCCAGCCGCCACGGGTAGCCATCGGCATATCCCATGCCCAGCGCCGCCACCCGGCCCGCCCGCTCCATCCGGTGGGTGGCGTCATAGCCGACACAGCCGCCGGCCGGCACGTCGCGCACCTGATGGATGCGGGCCAGGATGCGCACCACGGGGCGCATCGGGTTGGCCTGCCAGGGCGACGGGTTGGCCCCCGTCAGGGCGATGCCCGGCCGGACCAGATCATGGTGGAAGTCCACCCCGTGGAAGATCCCGGCCGAATTGGCCAGGCTGGCCGGCGCCCGGGGCAGCCGGGCCAGCGCCGCCTGGAACCGGTCCCGCTGCTGTGCCGACATGGGGTTGGCGGGATCGTCGGCGCAGGCCAGATGGCTCATCCAGGCGCGGACATCCAGCCCCGCCAACCGCGCCGGCGCCTCCGCCACGAGCCCGTCCAGCTCGGCCGCGGTCAGTCCCAGCCGGTTCATGCCGGTGTCCATATGCACCAGGCAGGGCAGCGTCCGCTCCCGCCGCTTCGCCTCCGCCTGCCAGCGCTGCATGTCGCCGGGGGTGTTCAGCACGGGCGTCAGCCGGGCGGCGGCCACCTCCGCCTCCGCCCCGGGCAGGACGCCGTGCAGCACGCAGATGCGGGCCGCCGGGTCCGGCAGGACGGCGCGCAGGTCCAGCCCCGCCTGGATGCTGGCGA
Source organism: Scenedesmus sp. KT-U (assembly GCA_029853055.1). NCBI lineage: Eukaryota > Viridiplantae > Chlorophyta > Chlorophyceae > Sphaeropleales > Scenedesmaceae > Scenedesmus > Scenedesmus sp. KT-U. The sequence continues at coordinate 5,883 of JARWLF010000764.1, forward strand.
CGAAGAAGGTGCGGGCGCCGGCCTGCCACAGGGCGCTGGCGACCGGGGCGGCCCCCAGGCCATAGCCATCCGCCTTGACCACCGCCGCACATTCCGCTCCGGGCGCCCGTGCCGCCATGGCGCGCCAGTTGGCGACCAGCGCGCCCAGATCGACGACCAGCACCGCACCCGAGCGGGCCGGAGCGGAGGAGAGGTCGGGAAGGTCGGGCCTGGTCACGCCGGGCTGATCCACGTTGGCTGAAGTGTTCACTGTTCCGCCCTCGCGGGTTCACCCGTCGACAGGCTCAGGGTGAGGAAGGGTGTGGATGGAGCCTGATTACGCCGCCTCCCCCTCCTCCTGAGCTCGACGAAGGACGGCCGGAGCGGCTCCGGCCGCCGCTCACTCATCCGGCCCGTAGTCATGGTGCGTGTCCAGGTCGCCGAAGCGGGTGTAGTTGCCATCGAAGAACAGGCGCACCGTGCCCACCGGGCCGTGGCGCTGCTTGCCGATGATGCATTCGGCGGTGTTGTGGACCAGTTCCAGACGCTCCTTCCAGCGCTGGTAGCGGTCGTTGAACTTGTCCTCCGACTCGTCGGGGCGCCGGCCGGGTTCCGCCCGCTCCAGATAGTACTGCTCACGGAAGACGAACATGACGACGTCGGCGTCCTGCTCGATCGAACCCGATTCGCGCAGGTCCGACAGCTGGGGCCGCTTGTCCTCGCGCTGCTCCACGCCGCGCGACAGCTGCGACAGCGCCAGCACCGGCAGGTCCAGCTCCTTGGCGATAGCTTTCAGGCCGCGGGTGATCTCGGAGATTTCCTGCACCCGGTTCTCCGACCCCTTCAGCCCGCCGCCGCGCAGCAGCTGCAGATAGTCGACCACCACCAGCCCCAGCCCGTGGGTGCGCTTCAGCCGGCGGCAGCGGGTGCGCACCGCGGTGATGGTCAGCGCCGGGGTGTCATCCACGAAGAAGGGCACGCGCGACAGGTACTGGCTGGCCTCCACGAATTTCGGGAAGTCCGCGGCGCTGATCTCACCGCGGCGCATCTTGTCGCCCGACACCTCCGCCTGGTCGGCCAGGATACGGCCGGCCAGCTGCTCCGCGCTCATTTCCAGGGAGAAGAAGCCGACCACCGCCCCTTCCTTGCCCCCCGACAGCATGTAGGCCTTGGCGGCGTTGAAGGCGATGTTGGTGGCAAGAGCGGTGTTGTGGGTGACCGTCCAGCCGTCGGTGATGTACAGGCGCGACGGGTGGGTCACCGCGATGCACTGCACCTCCGCCTCGCGCGTCGGCTCGATGCTCTGGACCGTCAGGCGGCGCTGCCGGCGCGGACCCGTCAGCAGGCGTTCCCGCTTGGCGGGCACGGTCACCAGCTCATGCGCCGCCGGGTGCTGGATGTTCACGACATGGGCGGGCAGCCCCTGGCGGATTTCCCCCTTGTAGCTGTAGCGCGTGGCCTTCACCCGCCGGCTGCACATGCCGCCGAGGGAGCGCACCAGCGTCACCACATCGTCGGCCAGCCGACCGCTGGTCGTGCAGAAGCGCAGCGCGCCGAAGCTCTCTACCCACCCGTCCGTATCCAGCAGCCCCCGCAGCAGCTCCATCCGCTGCTGCCGCGACGCTTCCAGATAGACGGGGGGGATGAACTTCTCCTCGCTGCGCTTCTCCCACAGGCCCAGCGCGATCACCGCTTCCTTCACCGCGTTGGGCACGACGCCCGCCGTGCCCTTCTGATGATGGCCCGCGGACTGGACCAGCCGGTAGTCGTAGCCGCCGGCCGCGCGCAGGGTGAACGCCTCCCCCAGCTCCGCCGCCATACGGTCCAGGACAGAGGCATCGGCATTGGAGAAGACGATGGAACCGCCGGACAGCTTGCCATCACCCAGCAGCGCCCCCAGCACATAAGGGGACAGCGGCACCTCCACCTCCGGCATGCCGTGCCCGCTGGGCAGGTCGATCCACAGCCGGCCCTGGTACCGCTTGCGCGTCAGCATCTCCCGCAGCTTGTCGGTCGACAGGGTGCGGGGCGTCTCCCATGCCCGGTAATGCACCTGCCACAGATGCTCACCACAGCATTCGGCGCTGCGCCCGTCGGCGAAGGTGACGCGGTAGACCTGCCGCCGGCCCTGGGGGTAGATGCCGGCCACCCGCGACGGGGCCCCGTCCACCGACAGCAGCTCATCCCCCAGGCGCAGCGCGCCCATGGTGGTCCAGCCGGTGGGCGTGCGGATGGCGGCGTCCAGCGGCTGCGCCTTACCCATCGAGGGGCGTCCCGCGAGGATCAGCAGGTCCGACGGGTGCAGGCCGCCCAGCTTGTGGTCCAGGTCGCGCAGGCCGGTGGTCACGCCGGTGACATGGGTGGAGCGGTTGAACGCCGACTGGACGGAGCTGATGGCCCCGGCCAGCGCCCGTTCGAACGGGATGAAGTCGCCCTTGATGTCGCCGGAGGAGGCGAGGTCGAACAGCTTCTTCTCCGCCTCCTCGATCTGGTCCGTGGCGCCCACGTCCAGCTCATGCTTGTAGGCGGTGTTGACCATCTCCTCGCCCACCTCGATCAGCTGGCGGCGGAGATAGAGGTCGTGGATGATCCGGCCGTAATCCTCGGCATTGTGGACGGTGACGATGGCGGCGGCCAGGCGGGCCAGGTATTCCGCCCCGCCGATTTCCGACAGGTCCTTGTCCTGCTCGAAATAGGCCTTCAGCGTCAGCGGGTTGGCCACCTGCCCCCGGTCGATCAGCTTCAGGCAGGCGCCATAGATGCGCCCGTTCGCGGGGTCGAAGAAATGTTCCGGGCGCAGGAACTCGCCCACCTTCTCGAACGCCTTGTTGTTGACCAGGATGGCGCCCAGCAGCGCCTGCTCCGCCTCCTCATTGTGGGGCGGGGTGCGGTAGGTGAGGGCGCCGTCGCGCAGGGACGGCGGGTCGATCAGCTTTGTATCCATGGCGCGCACTCTAGCAGCCTCACCGGCCCGGTGGGTAACCCGTCACCACGGAGCCATAGGTGCAAACCGTGGATGGATTGTGAACAGGTCTGTGGATAAGTGCGCGGGGCAGGCATGGGCCGACCTGCGCGCCAGCCTGTCATGCGCGCCCAGGCGCCATGCGGTCAAGCCGGGTGCTCGTGCTTTTCCGAGTCGGCTATATAGGCCCCACGCATCCATCACCCGTGCAGGCTGGACCCGTTCCATGGCGCTTCGCATCGAGACTTTCAGCAACGTCACCGGCGGCAATGCCGTGTTCAAGGCGTTGGGCCATCCGCTGGTGGCGCGCAAGGCGGACAAGCTGCTGTCGGAACTGCGCTGCGCCGGGCCGGTGGCGGTGTACGACCCGCTGAACCTGGCGGTGCCCTTCGCCGAGCTGTACCCGCTGACGGGGGTGGAGATCGCGGCCGTCCATGTGCAGGACGTGCAGCGCATCGGCACCCGCGTGCTGGGCCATGAGGCGGAGCCGGTGACGGCCCTGGCCGGCAGCCGGGCGCGGGTACTGCTGGTGGTCGGGTTCGACGCCGACAAGCTGGTGTCCCACATCCGCCACCTGATCCCGGCCGACATGGAGGTGGTGACGCTGGACGCGCTGAAGCTGCCCGACCGGCTGCTGACCGAGACGCGGCAGTATCTGGCCCCGCTGAACTTCGCCACCAACTTCGCCTTCTTCCGCGACAAGGACGGCCACCACACCCGCGTGGTGACGGCCAACTACTGGTCCGGCTATGGCGCCAAGGCGCCGCGGCTGTGGCTGTGCCTGTTCGATGCCAACGGCCGCGTCCTGGCCGAGTGGCAGGAGGATATCCCCGCCGCCGGCGCCGCCATCGTCGTCGATAGCGCGGAGGTGCGCCGCCGCTTCGACCTGAAGCCGTTCGAGGGCCAGCTGTTCATCCATGTCGTCGGCGCCGCCGGGCATGACGTGGTGAAGTACGCGCTGGACACCTATGGTGACAGCCCGCATGTCCTGTCCTGCACCCATGACGCCAACGCCTGGCCGGCGGACTGGTATGCCGGCCTGCCCGCGCCGGAGGCGGATGAGCGGGTGATCCTGTGGGTCCAGAACAGCCATCCCACCCCCATCCCGGCGGGTGCCATCCGGCTGAACCCCATGGGCCGGGATGACCAGTCGGTGGCGCTGGACCGGGAGATCCCGGCCTTCGGGTCCTATCCGCTGGACGTGTCCACGCTGCTGCCGGACCTGCGCTGGCCGGCCCAGATCGAGGTGGATGCGGGCAAGCACATGGTCCGCCCCCGGTACGAGGTGGTGAAGCTCGACCCCAAGGGGGCGGAGCTGCGCCGCCGCATCGCGCACCCGAATGTGGAGCGCACGGACCTGAAGCCGGACCCCACCCTGGCCGACCTGTCGAACCTGATGGGCAAGGGCTTCATCCTGCCGGCCCCGGTGTTCCCGGTGGACCGGTTCCGCACCATCGCCCTGCCGACGCCGATGGCGCGCAGCCAGAAGACCCTGCCCCTGGCCGCCATCCTGTACGATGCCGACGGGACGGAGCTGGCGCGCACCGGGCTGGGCGCGCTGCCGCGCGACCATGCCCTGGCGCTGGACGCGGCGGAGCTGCTGAACGGCCATACGCTGAAGGCCGGCTACGGGCATTTGGAGCTGGTCTACGACTTCACCGCCGGGCAGGAGGCGGATGGCTGGCTGCACGCCCTGTTCCGCTACCAGGACAGCGCCAGCGGCCACGCGGCGGAGACCAGCTTCGGCGCCCACATGTTCAATACCTGCCTCACCTACAAGGGGGAGCCGCAGAGCTATTCCGGGCGCCCGCCGGGCCTGTCCACGCGGCTGTTCCTGCGCCTGGGCTGCCAGGGGCTGGACACGCTGTGCCACCTGATCTACCCGGCCAGCACGCCCTGGCACGCGCACAGCGACACCCAGTTCGTGCTGACCCGCCGCGACGGGCACGAGGTGGCGCGGCGCACGGTGCAGATCGCCTGCTCCGGCAGCTTCCATTTCCGCGCCAGCGAGATGTTCACGGCGGAGGAGATGAAGGAGACCGGGAACAACGGCTACATCCTGATCCGTGACACCACCTGCCGGCTGTTCGGCTACCACGGGCTGATCCGCGAGGGGGAGGGCGGCGCCTTCTCCCTGGACCATATGTTCGGGTTCTGATCCCCGCCGGACCGGAACGGAAACGGGCGGGCTGCCAGTGGCCGCCCGCCCGTTTTCAGGACTGCACCGCGGATGGGGAGGATCAATCCTCCTCATCCTCCTTCGATTCCGGCCCGACCTCCACATCGATCGGCACGCCGGGAGCGTATTTGGACTGGCGGATGGCGAGGGCGGACTTCACATGGCTGACATTGGGAGCGGCGGTCAGCTTGCTGGTCAGGAACTTCTGATAGCTGTCCCAGTCGATGGCGACGATCTTCAGCAGGAAGTCCGTCTCCCCCGCCAGCATGCTGCACTCCCGCACCTCCGCCCAGCTGTTCACCAGCTCCTCGAACCGGCGAAGATCGGCTTCCGCCTGCGACGACAGTCCGACCTGGGCGAAGACCGTGACGTGGTAGCCCATGGCTTCGGGGTTGATATCGGCATGGTAGCCCCGGATATAGCCCGCCTCCTCCAGCGCGCGGACGCGCCGGAGACAGGGCGGAGCCGAGATGCCGGCGCGCCGCGCGAGTTCAACATTGGTCATCCGGCCATCCGCCTGCAGATCGCGGAGGATACGCCGGTCAATTCGGTCGAGTTTGACCCGCCGCATGATGTTTCTTAAGGCTCCCGGGAGATAGGGTGAGCAATGATATTACAGGAATTCGGCGCGCTCGCCAAGAGACGGTGCGTTTCTGTCCCGTTTCAGGCGCGGCCGTGGTACGCCGCCCTGGCGGAGGCCAAGAGATGGGGCAGCAACCCTGAAGGTGAAAGGGGTATGCGATGAACAGCGTGCCAAGCTGCTGGGTGATGTCCGACGGCAAGGCGGGGATGGAGAACCAGTGCCTGGGCCTGGCCGAGGCGGTGGGCGCCGTCCCGGTGGTCAAGCGGATCGGGTTGAAGGCCCCATGGCGCCAGCTGACCCCCTATCTGCCGGTCGCCCTGCCCGGATCGCTGGCGCCGGGGTCCGACCCGTTGGACCCGCCCTGGCCGGACCTGCTGATCACCAGCGGCCGGCAGGCGGTGGGGCTGGCGCTTGCCATCCGTGCACGCAGCGGCGGGCGGACCTTCTGCGTCCATATCCAGAATCCGGGCGTGCCGACCTCCCTGTTCGATCTGGTGGTCATGCCGCAGCATGACCGCAAGACGGGCCGGCGCATCATCACCACCCGGGGTGCGCTGCACCGTGTCACCCCCGCCCGGCTGGCGGATGCGGCCGCCCGGTTCGCCCCCCGGCTGGCCCACCTGCCCCGCCCCCGCGTGGCGGTGCTGATCGGGGGCAGCAACGGGGTGTATGAGCTGACGCCGGAGGTGATGGGCGACGTGGCGGCCAAGCTGGCCGGGCTGGCGCGCAGCCATGGGGCGGGGCTGATGGTCACGCCGTCCCGCCGCACGGGCGCGGAGAATGAGGCGACGCTGCGCACGGCGCTGGACGGGCTGTCGGCGGAAATCTGGGACGGCAGCGGCGAGAACCCCTATTTCGCCTATCTGGGCCTGGCTGATGCCGTGGTCGCCACCTGCGACAGCGTGTCGATGATTTCCGAGGCGGCGAGCACCGGCAAGCCTGTCTACGTCATTGAACTGGCGGGCGGTTCGCCCAAGTTCCGCCGCTTCCATGAGATGCTGTACCAGGACGGCACGGCCCGGCCCTTCGTCGGCGCCCTGGAGACGTGGAGCTATGCGCCCCTGGACGATACCGGCCGCGTGGCCGCGGAAGTGCGGCGGCGCATGGCAGAGCGGATGCGGCCATCGGCCCGGGCCGCTTGAACCGGACGGGGGGATGGGGCCAGATAGGGTCCGTCCCCCGCTTCCCCCTTCACCGCCCTGTGCCCCGGACCCGTTCCCATGACTGCCACCCTGATCGACCTGGACCGTTTCCGCGCCACCCCGCTGGCGGCGGACCCCTATGACCATCTGGTGGTGCCGGGCTTCATCCGGGCGGAGGCGCGCGACGCCATCCACCGCGACTATCCGGAGGTCGCCACCCCCGGCAGCCACCCGCTGCCGGAGCTGCGCTACGGACCGGTCTTCCAGCGGCTGATGGCGGAGATCCAGGGGCCGGAGATGACGGCCGCCTTTGAGGAGAAGTTCGGGATCAGCCTGTCCGGCCACCCCACCATGGTGACCGTGCGGGGCCACGCCCGGGCCAAGGACGGGCAGATCCATACCGACAGCAAGACCAAGATC
>JARWLF010000765.1:0-13142 GCA_029853055.1 Scenedesmus sp. KT-U
CGCAGCCTACAGGCTGCGACTGAGACGTCGTGGATATGGGTCCCGGATCGCCTTCGGCGTCCGGGATGACACCGCAACGAAAGATTCACAAACTCCGAGGCCCCGAGCCGCCCTCACGCCGCGCTCGCCTGGGCGGGCAGGGCCTTCTCGAGGACGCGCTCGATCCCGGCGCGGGAGGCGAGGAGGGCGAGGGTCTCGCGCCGGGCGAGGCTCTCGATCGCCTCGTCGAGCGTGTCGGCCGCCTGGAGCCGCGCGAGGCCCACGACGAGATCGGCATCGATCGCGGCGGGCTTGAAGCGGGCCGGCGCCGGCTCGGCGCAGGCGTGGCGGAAAGCGGCGAGGGGGGCGCCGTCGGCGAGGCGGCGCAGAGCCGGGCGCGGCGCGCCCAGCGCGTCGGCGAGGATCGCGCGCATCGCGGCGGCGCGGGTCGCCATGGGATGCGGCCGGGTTTCCTCGGGCGTCGCGAGAATGCCCAGACGCGTCAGCCGCGGCATCGCCCGCGCCGTCGCCGCCGAGAGCGGGATCGCGAGCAGGAGGCCGATCACGGCGGGGCTCATCCAGGCGAGCACCTCCGGCGAGACCGCGAAGGCGCCGACGCCGAGCGCGAGGCCGAGCGCCGTGTGCCCGCGATGGCGCCGCGCGATCTCGGCGAGCGGCACCGAGCCGTCGTCGCGCCGCTGCGGGTTCCAGCCCGCGTCGCGGCCCATCGCGATCTGCGCCACCGCCGCCGACTGGATCGCCATCATCACCGGAGCGAGGAGGGCGGCGACGAGGCTCTCGAGGAGGACGCCGAGCGTCAGCCGCACGCCGCCGCCGCTGCCGCGGCGCACGGCCGGCGTCACCAGAGCGAGGACGAGGCCGTAGAGCTTGGGCGCGAACAGGATCGCCATCGTCGCCGCGAACAGCCACATCGCGCGGGTGTCGTCGAAGACCGGCCAGCGCGGGAACAGGGTGAAGCCGCCGGTGAAATATTCCGGCCGCACGAACTGCGCCTGCAGCGCCAGAACCAGCCCCGCGACGAGGAAGGCGAGCCAGAAGGGGGCGGCGAGATAGGCCATGATGCCCATCCCGAAATGCAGCCGGCTCACCCAATCGAGCCCGCGCGCGCCGACGAGCCGCGCGTGCTGGAGATTGCCCTGGCACCAGCGTCGGTCGCGCTGGGCGAGGTCGATCAGCGAGGGCGGGCTCTCCTCGAAGGAGCCGCCGAGGCGCGGGTCGATCACCACCGCCCAGCCGGCGCGGCGCATCAGGGCGGCCTCGACGAAATCGTGGCTGAGCACGTGCCCGCCGAAGGGCGGCGGCCCCTTCAGATGCGGCAGGCCGGCGCTCTGCGCGAAGGCGCGGGTGCGCAGGATCGCGTTGTGGCCCCAGTAATTGCCGCTGTCGCGCGCGAAGGTCGCGAGCCCCGCGGCGAGCACCGGACCGTAGATCCGCGAGGCGAATTGCTGGAGGCGCGCGAACAGGCTCGTGCGGCCCGTGAGCACGGGCACCGTCTGCAGGAGGCCGAGATCGGGCCGGCGCTCCATCGCGATCGCCATGCGCACCAGCGTGCGCGGGGTCATCAGGCTGTCGGCGTCGAAGACGACGAAATGCGGGTAGGCCCCGCCGAAGCGGCGCACCCAATCGGCGATGTTGCCGGCCTTGCGCTCGATATTGGCGGGCCGCCTGCGGTAGTAGACGGCGGCGCGCGGCGCGCGCTCGCGGCGGGTGGCGAGGAACGCCTCCTCCTCCGCCATCCAGATGTCGGGGTCGGTCGTGTCGGAGAGGACGAAGAGGTCGAAATGCTCGGCCACCCCCGCGTCCGCCAGCGCCTCCGCCGTCGCGGCCGCGGTCGCGAAGACGCGGGCGGGGTCCTCGTTGTAGGTCGGCAGCAGGATCGCGGTGCGGCTCTCGGGCTTTGCGCGCGGCGCGGGCTCGCGGCCGCCGAACACCCGCGCGCCGAGGAGCGCGAGGAGGCCGAGCGTCGCGAGCGCGAAGGCGAACGCGATCCACGTTATGTTCACCGCGAACAGGCCGAGCATCGCGATCTGGACGCCGGTGATCGTCGAGACGGTGAGGACCGCGTGCATCTCGTAGACGAGGAAGCCCGCGACGAGCGCCGCCACCAGGATCGTCGCGGCGCGGATCGCGGTGCCCGCGAGATCCCGGCGCGGGCCGAGCGTGCGCGGGGGCGCGCGGTCGAGCGCCTGGACCGGCATGGCGAGAGGGGTCTCCGGCGGCAGATGCGGCGCCGGGGGAGGGGATGCGTGGATCGTCATGCCAACCACCTGTAGATCCAGCTCTCGGAGACGCGCGTGTTCCCGCGATAGAGGGCGCAGCGCAGCTCGACGAGGCGCTCCCCCTGCGGGTCGAGCTCGAGCGCGACGCGCAGGCCCCCGATCTCGGGCTCGCTCTTGACGACGGGCGGCGCCAGCACGCCCGCCGAGGCGCTCGCCAGCGCGCGGATCGGCTCGGCGCCCTCGTCGAGCCCCGCGCCCTCGAAATCGATCACGAAGACGCGCTTGTCGCGCTCGTTCTGCGGGCGGCCGACCTCGGCGAGGCCGACCATGGTGCGCGCGACGAGCGCGATCCCGTCTTCCTCCGGCACCCCGTCGCGCCAATGCAGCTTGTAGGCGAGATCGAGCGGCGCGCCCGCCGGCACCGGCTCGCGCGGGCGCCAGAAGGCGACGATGTTGTCGTGCACCTCGGACGGCGTCGGGATCTCGACGAGGACGACGGCGCCCGCGCCCCAATCGCCCACGGGCTCGACCCAGAGGCAGGGGCGGCGGTGGTAATCGGCCTCGAGATCCTGGTAGACGGCGAAATCGCGGTTGCGCTGCATCAGCCCGAAGCCGTGCGGGCGCTCGTCGAGGAACATCGACACCTGCAGCGTGCGCGGGTTGAGGAGCGGCCGCCAGAGCCGCTCGCCGGCGCCGTTCCAGATCGCGAGCCCCTCCGAATCGTGCACCGCGCCGCGGAAATCGTCGATGCCCGGGCGGTCGTGGCGCGAGAAGTAGAACATCGAGGTGAGCGGCGCGAGGCCGATATTGGCGATCTCGACGCGGGGGAACAACGTCGCCTCGACATCCATCATGGTCGCCTCGCCGGGCGCGATCACGAAGCGGTAGGCGCCGGCCGCGCTCGGGCTGTCGAGGAGGGCGTGGACGACGATGCGCGCGTCGCCGGCGCCCGGCTCCTCGATCCAGAACTCGCGGAAGGTCGGGAATTCCTCGCCCGACGGGTCGGCGGTCGCGATCGCGAGCCCGCGCGCCGACAAGCCGTAGACCTGCCCCTTCGCGACGCCGCGAAAATAGCTCGCGCCCTGGAAGACCGTGAACTCGTCGGCGTGATCGGGCGTGTTGATGTGCCCGTGGATGCGAAAGCCCGAGAAGCCGAGATCGGCGGGCTCGGTCGGCGGCTCGGGCACCAGATGCCCATAGGAGAACATCGCCGGATCGAAGATCAGGTGCCGCGCCGTGCCCCCCGAGACGAGGTTGATCGACACCGGCATCCGGTAGCCGAAGCCGAGATGGAAGAGCTGCAGCGTGAAGGGGCTCTCGGTGCCGGAAAGCAGAGCCGCCTCCGGCCGGAAGCGGATGTCGCGGTACTGGTCGTAATCGAGCGCGGCGAGGCTGTCGGGCAGCGTCTCGGGCACCGGTGCGTAGGGCGCCTGCGCGAGCGCCTCGGCGCGGGCGCGCACGAGGGCGGGATCGAAGGGCTCGGGCGGGCCGAGATGGCGCGCGCCCTCCTCCTCGGCGAAGGCGGGGCCGACGAGCGGCAGGCGGGACGCGAGCGCGAGCACGGCGCCGAGCGCCATGGCGGAGCGACGGGTGACGATCACGAGGTGATCTCCGGAAGGGGAAGCGTGGCCGCCGACCGGGCCGTTCGCCGCGGGCGCGCGCAAGCTCGCGCGTGCCGATGCTCGCTCTCGGTCGTAGCCATCTCCATGATACCGTATCTGTTGCGATGCACAATGGCCGTTTCGGGAGGCGCGTGCGGGAATCGTCCGCGCCGAGGCGCGCGACTCATCCGCGCAATCTGGCCCGTATCATGGCCGTTCCCGGAAGACCCGCGCAGCGCGCCTCACGGTGCGCCGCAGCACAGACGCGGAAGGGATCGCGAAGGTTCCCGCGATCGTGACTGCCCAATCTTTGAGCAGGTACGGCTGCGAGCTTCGCCTTGTGGAAGCGCGGGCGCGGCGCGAGGATGGCCGCCCGTCCCGTGATCGCGTCCCCGCCCGCCATGCTCATGACCCAGCCCCGCAAAGAGCCGATCCTGCCGCGCTGGATCCGCGCCCGTGCGGGCGTGCGGCTGCGGATCGGCGCCGGTCCGCGCGGCGGCGCGCCGCTCGAGATCGCCGAGCGCGGCGGCTATCGCGTGCGTTTCGCGCGCGGGGCGACGTGCGAGGGGATCTACGTCAATACCGGCGGCGGCATGGCCGGCGGCGACGTGATCGACCTCGCGGCGAGCCTCGATCCGCACGCGCGCGCGACGCTGACGACGCAGGCCGCCGAGAAGGTCTATCGCGCCGACGACGCACCGACGCAGGTCGGCGTCGCGATCGATCTCGGCGCGGACGCGCGGCTCGATTGGCTGCCCCAGGAGCAGATCCTCTACGACGGCGCGCGCCTGTCGCGGCGCATCGACGTCGCGATGGCGGACACGGCCCGGCTCCTGATGGTCGAGAGCGTCGTCTTCGGGCGCCTCGCGATGGGCGAGCGTGCCGTGTCGGGCCTCTTGCGTGATGTCTGGCGCATCAGGCGCGGCGGGCGCCTCGTCCTGGCGGAGGAGGTGCGGCTCGACGGTGCGATCTCGGACATTCTCGATCGCCCGGCCTGCGGCGGCGGCGCCCGCGCGCTCGCGACCGTGCTTCTCGTGGCGCCGGACGCCGAGGCCCGGGTGGAGGAGGCGCGCGCGCTGCTCGCCGACGCGGCTTGCGAATGCGGCGCGGGCGCGCTCGACGGCATGCTGATCGCCCGCTTCGTCGGGCGCGATCCGCAGAGCCTGCGTGTGGATCTGGCGCGTTTCTTGGAAGGCTTGCGCGGGCACGCCCTGCCGCGCAGCTGGCAGACCTGAGGGAGCGATTTCATGAAACTGTCCCCCCGCGAGAAGGACAAGCTCCTCGTCGCCATGGCGGCGATGGTCGCGCGGCGGCGCCTCGAGCGCGGCGTCAAGCTCAACTACCCGGAAGCGATCGCGCTGATCACCGATTTCGTGGTCGAGGGTGCCCGCGACGGCCGCACCGTCGCCGAGCTGATGGAGGCGGGCGCGCACGTGATCACCGCCGACCAGGTAATGGAGGGCGTCGCCGAGATGATCCACGACGTCCAGGTCGAGGCGACTTTTCCCGACGGCACGAAGCTCGTCACCGTCCACGAGCCGATCCGCGGCTCCGCCTCGACCCTGGTCCCCGGCGCCGTCACCCCGATGGAAGGCGAGCTCGTCCTCAACGAGGGGCGCGAGACGATCGAGCTCGAGGTCGCCAATACGGGCGACCGGCCGATCCAGGTCGGCTCGCACTACCATTTCGCCGAGACGAACGGCGCCCTCGCCTTCGACCGCGAGGCGGCCCGCGGCATGCGCCTCGACATCCCCGCCGGCACCGCCGTGCGCTTCGAGCCGGGCCAGACCCGCAAGGTGACGCTCGTCCCGCTCGCCGGCGATCGGAAGGTGTACGGGTTCCAGGGGAAGGTGATGGGGGCGTTGTGAGCGTGGTATGGTCGCTGGCGGGGCGGCGAGAGGAGAGGCGAAGATGGGATCGCACGCGACCATGAGCGAGGACGGTCTCGTCGTCGTGCCCGAGGACGTCCGGCAGGCGCTCGGGCTGAAGCCGGGCGACGTCGTCGAGTTCACCGTCCAGGCGGACGGGAAGGTGGTGCTCGGGTCGGTTTCGGAGCCGCGGGCCGAGGTCGCGCCGACGAAAAAGCGCGGGACCGGCCTTCTCGGACTCGCCGGAGCCTTCAAGGAATTCGGGCCTCTCCCGCGGCGCGACGAGATCCACAGGATGATCGGCGAAGAGATCTTGAAGAAGGGCCGCTCATGACCAGGCTGGCCGCAGCACAGGCTTGTTGCTTTACGACAATCGAGTTGAATCTCCGCCACGTGAGCTTAATGTAAGGCATATGGCGGAGACGTAAGGAGGTTGGGATGGGCGCGGTGGTCACATCGAAGGGGCAGATCACGCTTCCCGCGGACATTCGCCGCGAGTTCGGCATCGAGCAGGGCGACGAGATCGTCCTGTTCAAGTGTCTGGACGGCTCCCTCGGGGTGCGTGTGCGCCGGCCGCGTCGCGGCGCCGGCCGCGCGATGTTCAAGGTCGATCGCAAGGTCAGCCAGGAGGAGATCGACGAGGCACGCGCGATGGGACCCGTCGAGCGCTATCTGCGGACGAAGTCCGACGAGGACAGGCGCCCATGATCGCGATCGATACCAACATTCTCGTGCGCTACGTCCTCGATCACGACGACCCGAAACACGCACTCGCCGTCGACCTCATCGACGAACAATGCAGCCCCGAGGCGCCGGCATTCGTGACCCATGTCGTGCTTGCCGAATTCGCCTGGGTGGCGCGGCGCGTCTACAAGCTTTCACGTTCCGATACTGCTGCGGCGCTCACCGCCATCGTCGACAACAGCGGCCTTGCCGTCGAGGAGCGCCAGATCGTCGAGATCGCGCTTCGCGCTTTTCGCCAGGGCTCCGCAGATTTTGCGGAATACCTGATCGCAGCCGTCGCGGATGCCCGCGGTGCGCGCCCGACCTACACCCTCGACATGAAGGCGGGGCGCGAGCTCGGCTTCACACTGCTCTCCTGACGCTCGCCCGCCCGCCCCTCCCCGCCAGAAAGGCCCCTCCCATGCCCTACCGCATCACCCGCGCCGCCTATGCCGACATGTTCGGGCCGACCGTCGGCGATCTCGTGCGGCTCGCGGACACGGATCTCGTCATCCGCGTGGAGCGCGATTTCACCACCTACGGCGAGGAGGTGAAGTTCGGCGGCGGCAAGGTGATCCGCGACGGGATGGGGCAGAGCCAGGTCACGAATGCGCAGGGCGCGGTCGACACGGTGATCACCAACGTCGTCATCGTCGATCATTGGGGGATCGTGAAGGCGGATGTCGGCTTGAAGAACGGCCGCATCGCCGCGATCGGCAAGGCGGGCAACCCGGACATCCAGCCGGGCGTCGACATCGTGATCGGGCCGGGGACGGAGGCGATCGCGGGGGAGGGGCGGATCCTCACGGCGGGCGGCTTCGACAGCCACATCCACTTCATCTGCCCCCAGCAGGTGGACGACGCGCTGATGTCGGGCGTCACCACCATGCTCGGAGGCGGCACCGGCCCGGCCGACGGCACCAACGCCACCACCTGCACGCCCGGCCCCTTCCACATGGCGCGCATGCTGGAGGCCGCCGACGGCCTGCCGATGAACCTCGCCTTCTCCGGCAAGGGCAACGCCGCGCTGCCGCACGCGCTCGTCGAGATGATCGAGGCGGGCGCCTGCGCGATGAAGCTCCACGAGGATTGGGGGACGACGCCGCAGGCGATCGACACCTGCCTCTCGGTGGCGGACGAGCACGACATCCAGGTGATGATCCACACCGACACGTTGAACGAATCGGGCTTCGTCGAGAACACGATCGCCGCCTTCAAGGGCCGCACCATCCACGCCTTCCACACGGAGGGCGCCGGCGGCGGGCACGCGCCCGACATCATCAAGGTGGCGGGGCTTTCGAACGTGCTCCCGTCATCCACCAACCCGACGCGGCCCTTCACGGTGAACACGATCGACGAGCATCTCGACATGCTCATGGTCTGCCACCACCTCGACCCCTCGATCCCCGAGGACCTCGCCTTCGCCGAGAGCCGCATCCGCAAGGAGACGATCGCGGCCGAGGACATCCTCCACGACATCGGCGCGCTCTCGATGATGGCCTCCGACAGCCAGGCCATGGGCCGCGTCGGCGAGGTGATCACCCGCACCTGGCAGACCGCGCACAAGATGAAGACCCAACGCGGCGCGCTGCCGGAGGACAAGGGCTCGGGCGCCGACAATTTCCGCATCAAGCGCTACGTCGCCAAATACACGATCAACCCCGCCATCGCCCACGGCATCTCGCGCCATATCGGCTCGGTGGAAGTCGGCAAGTTGGCCGATCTCGTCTTGTGGGATCCCGCTTTCTTCGGCGTGAAGCCGCACCTCGTGATCAAGGGCGGCGCCATCGTCGCGGCGGCGATGGGCGACCCGAACGCGTCGATCCCGACGCCCCAGCCCGTGCATTACCGCCCGATGTTCGCCGCCTTCGGCCGCGCGCTCGCGGCGACCTCCGTCACCTTCGTCTCGAAGGCCGCGATGGCGCGCGACGTGCGCGGCCGCCTCGGCCTCGCCAAGGAGTTGCTGCCGGTCGAGAACGTGCGCTCGGGCATCTCCAAGGCCGACATGATCCACAATTCCGCCTGCCCGAAGATCGAGGTCGACCCGGAGACCTACGCCGTCACCGCCGACGGCGAACTCCTGGTCTGCGAGCCCGCGACGAAGCTGCCGCTGGCGCAGCGGTATTTTCTGTTTTGAGGCCTTGCGGGTCGCGACTTGCGAATCGATTTCAGATAAGCTGAACGCGAAATCGATCGGGAGGAGGCCGCAATGTCCGGAGCCGTCGTCCGCATCCTCGAACACCTGCGCACGGACGGAGGGTTGCAGGGGCGCGATATCGCCAATATCGCCGCGGTCTCACCGGCAACGGTCTCGCGCTGGTCGAGCGGCAAGGCTACGCCCGATATCGAGGCGCAGAAGACGATCGCGGAGCTGCGCTACGTCGTCGATCGGCTCGCCGAGTTCTACAGCCCGGACGAGACCCGGCTCTGGCTGCATGCGGCGCACCCGATGCTGAAGGGCGAGCGCGCGATCGATCTGATCCGGTCGGGTCGCACGTCGGAGGTTCTTGCCGTGATCGACGCTCTCGACGAGGGCACCTTCACGTGATCGCAGGCAAGGCGCCGGCCCGCGACATAAGGTTGCTGGATGCGCTCGATGCGCGTGCGCGCAAGCCTTTCGAAGGGAGCGTTTGGCGTGTCTGCAGAACCGGCCGCGACCCGATCACCGGCTTCGCTTCGTTGACCCGCTGGTGCGATGGCACGTTCGACGTGTCGTATACGGCCTGCGAAAAGGAGGGAGCGATCGCGGAGATTCACTTTCACCTGTCGCGTCAACCGGTCTTCCCATCGCGCGTCTCCTATGGTGCGCACCGGCTGACGGTCAGGACGGAGACGACCCTCGATCTGTCGCAGCTCGACGGACTCGCCGAACTCGGCGTCGACGTTCCTCGCTATCGTGAGCTCGATTACGACAAGACGCGAGCGATTGCAGAGGCCGCCCACTTCCTCGGCTTCGACTCGCTCCTCGTGCCGAGTGCGCGATTCGCTTGCAGCAATCTCGTTCTGTTTACCGACCGCTTGACCCCCGAGGCCGTCGACATCGCGGAATCCGATGCAGGTCCGATCGACTTCGCGGCATGGCGCCGCGAGCGACGCGGCTGACCCCCTTGCCACTCGACCCCCACCCCGGCCATCCTCCCCGCCACCGACACCGGAGCACACCCCCTCATGAGCGGCACATTCGGCGAGCGGGCGATGGCGATGCTGGCGGGGCTCGCGGCGCATACGGACGAGCCGGGGCGGCTCACGCGGCTGTTTCTGTCGCCGGCCCATGCGCGCGCGGCGCAGGCGGTCGCGGGGATGATGCGGGAGGCGGGGCTCGCGGCGCATGTCGACGCGATCGGCACCGTGGTGGGGCGGCGCGAGGGACCTTTGGGCGCGCGCACGCTCCTCGTCGGCTCGCATGTCGACAGCGTCGTCGATGCGGGGTGGTACGACGGGCCGCTCGGGATCGTCTGCGGCATCCTCGCGGCGGACGCTCTGCGCGACGAGCCGCTGCCCTTCGCGCTCGAGGTGCTCGCCTTCGGCGACGAGGAGAACGTGCGCTTTCCGACCTCCCTCGCCTCCGCCGCGGCGCTCGCGGGGCGTTTTCGGGCGGAATGGTTGGAAGGGCGTGACCGGGAGGACGTGCGCCTCGCCGACGCGCTGACCGCCTTCGGCGGCGACCCGGCGGGCATCGCCGGGCTCGCGCGCGATCCCGGAAGCCTCCTCGGCTATCTCGAGGTGCATATCGAGCAGGGGCCCGTGCTCGAGGCCAGGGGCCTTCCGCTCGGCATCGTCACCGCCATCAACGGCCAGACGCGCGCGCGGGTGAGCTTGCGCGGGGAGGCGGGGCATGCCGGCACGGTGCCGATGGACCTGCGGCGCGACGCGCTCGCGGGCGCGGCGGAGGCGGTCCTCCTCGTCGAGCGGGCGGGGGCTGCGGCGCGCGACGCCGTCGCGACGGTCGGGCGGATCGAGGCGCGGCCGGGGGCCGTCAACGTGATCCCCGGCGAGGCCGCCTTCACCCTCGACATCCGCGCGCCGGACGATCGCGTGCGCGAGGCGCTCGTCGCGGAGATCCGCGCGGGCATCGCCGCGATCGCCGGGCGGCGGGGCCTCGCGCACGCGATCGAGACGACGTCCGAGCAGGCGGCCACCGCGATGGACGGCGCCCTCGCCGACGCGCTCGAGGCGGGCGCCGCCGCGAGCGGCGTCGAGACGATGCGGCTGCCCTCGGGCGCCGGACACGACGCGATGATGATGGCCAAGCTCTGCCCCGCCGCCATGCTGTTCGTGCGCTGCGCGGGCGGGATCAGCCACAATCCGGCGGAATCGATCACGGAAGCGGATGCCGACGCCGCCGTGCGCGCGCTCGTCGCGGCCATCCGGCACCTCGCCGCGCGCGCGGGCTGACGCATCCTCGAAGCGCGGCGGGAACCACCCCGGGCAGGCGCCCGTTGAGCCGAAGCGTCGGCGCGGCCCGCCCGCGCCCCTCTCCACCGGACCGTCGCGGGAGATGCCGGCCTCATGCCCCTGTCCGATCACGCGCGTGCCGTCCCGCTCGCCCTCGCCCTCGTTTTCTGCATCGGCGCCGTCGAGCCGGCTCGATCGCAGGCCGAGCCGCCGCCCGTCGGCGAGACGCCGATCGCCCGCGAGGACGTCGCCGAGGCCGTGCCGAGCCCCGTCCTCGATTGGCAGACGCTCAGGGAGATCGACGCGCAGACCTATCTCGGGCGCCTCGCCCAGCTCTCGGCCTATGCCACGCAGGCCTCCGAGCTCGCTTTGGCGCGCGCGCCGCGCGAGCGCATGCGCGCCGTCGTCGAGATCATCCACGATACGCAGGAGGTGGCGCTCGCCATCGCGGCGCAGGCGCTGCCCGAGGATCCCCGCCTGACGGGCGAGATCCACCCGGCCGAGGCCTCCGAACTCGCGCGGCTTGCCGCGATCGACGAGGGCCCCGCCTTCGAGGAGGCTACCATCACCGCCATGATCGAGGCCCATCGCGAGGCGGTCGGGCTGACGAGCCTCTATCGCCGCTTCGGCGGGGACCAGCCGGTACGCGAGTTCGCGCGCCAGGTGCATCCCATCCTGGAGAGCGCCCTCTACCGCGCCGTCGCGCTGCGCCAGGAGCTCGTCGTCGAACGCGTCACCCACGAGCGCGACGCGGCACGCGCGGCGGCGCAATAGGAGAGCAACCTCTCCTTGCTGAGAGGGTTCGAAAATCCTCGGAGGTGTCATCCCGGACGCCGAAGGCGATCCGGGACCCAGACGCTCCACGCTTCAGTCGCAGCCTGTAGGCTGCGTTTCTCCGACGATCGATGCTGCACGGGTGCGGAGCGAGCGCGGCATGCGCGCTCGGATGATCGTCGAGGGTATGGGTCCCGGGTCCGCTTCGCGGCCCGGGATGACAGCTGGAGAGAGCCGCGAGATTCGAGGTGAAGGCCGTGTGCGCTCCGTAGGGTGATGTCGGCGCCGAATGCCCTGAGGTTCGCTCACACGCTCTCCGACAGAGCCCCCAGGATCGCGTCCTCGCGATAGGGTTTGGCGACGAAACGGGCTTGGCGCAGGCTCTCGGGCACGTCGCCGGGGATCGAGCCCGAGACGAAGGCGAAGGGAACGCCGCGCGCGGCGAGATCGCTGGCGACCTCGAAGCTCTTGCCGTCGAGGAGATCGACGTCGAGGAGCGCGAAATCGAGGCCGGCGAAATCGCGCTCGGCGCGCAGCCGCGCCCGCGCCGCGGCCACCGACGGGCAGACGTCGACCACCTCGTGACCTTCGCCCTCCACGATGGATTGCAGGTCCAGCGCGATCAGGGGGTCGTCTTCCAGGATCAGGACACGTACGCTCACGGCACTACTCGCTGGTTCTGCGCCGCCACTTTCGAGGCGGAGCGCGGGTTTCGGGGTCGCTCGATCGTCGTATCCGTCCAACCGAGGGCAGCGATCCGTGTTCCGGATCGCTCGAATTTTCATCGAAACGTCGGCAACGTGGTCAACGAAGCGTAAACGTCCGGTCGCTCAAGCCGCGCGGACGGACCCGGCGCCGAGCGATCCGGGCGCGCGCGGGAGGACGAGACGCGCCACGAGACCGCCTTGCGCGGGCGCCTCGAGCTCGAGCCGGCCGCCGTGGAGTTCCGCGATCCGACGCGCGGTCGGGATGCCGAGACCGAGCCCGACCGAGCGGCGCACGAGCGGCGTCTCGCCCTGCCAGAACGGCTCGGCGCAACGGGCGAGCGCCTGCGCGTCGAGGCCCGGTCCGGTATCCGCTACCTCGATCGCGAGCGCCTCGGCGCCGGTCCCGGCGACCGCGCGAAGCGTCACCCGCCCGCCGACGCGCGTATGGGCGAGCGCGTTTGCGACGAGCTCGTCGAGGGCTCGGGCGACGAGCACGAGATCGACCTCGACCTCGGTCGACCCCCGGGGCGCTGGCTGCGCCGAGAGAGCGACGCCCGCCTCGCGCGCCGCCTGGGCGCGTCGGCGCACCGCGTCCTCGACGAGACTCTCGGCGGTCGTCGGCTCGGGGGAGAGAGGGTCGGTGCCGGCGGAGAGGCGCGCGAAGGCGAAGACGCGCTTGAGCGTGCCGTCGAGCCCCCGCGCGGCCTCGATCAGCGTCTGCGCATAAGCGCGCGTCTCGGCGCCGCCGGTGACGTCGAGGGTCGCCGCGATGAGCTCGGCATAGCCGACGATGGCATTGAGCGGCGTGCGCGTCTCGTGCTGGAGGAGCGCGAGCAGGCTCTCCTTGAGCCGGTC
>JARWLF010000766.1:0-13123 GCA_029853055.1 Scenedesmus sp. KT-U
CCGCCCGCGGGCCCGGCCGCCATCGCGACGCCGGTGACCGTTCCGACGAGCGCGAAGGCGCGCCCGCGCGCGGCCGGCTCGCGGAAGCGCTCGGAGAGCAGCGAGAGGCAGCCGCAGATGACGAAGGCCGATCCCACGCCCTGCACCGCACGCGCGGCATAGAGCGTCGCGGCGTCCGCGGCGAGGCCGCAGGCGACGGACGCGGCCACGAAGACGAGGTTGCCGAAGAGGAGCGCGCGTCGGCGCCCGTGCCGGTCCGCAAGCACGCCCGCGCTCGTGAGGAGGACGACGAAGGCGAGGCTGTAGGCGTCCATGACCCAGGCGAAACCGGAGACGTCCAGCGCGAGCTCGGCCTTGATGACGGGCATCGCCACGACGACGGCGGTGATGTCGAAGGTCACGATGAAGGAGGCGAGCGCCAAAGTGAACGCCGTGGCCACGTCACCCGATCGCTTCGTGGGCACGCTCTCGTTCTGCGGCGCTTCAGTCATGCTTCTGTTCCTTGGTTGTCGGCGGATGCGACGGGGTCGAAGGGGGCCGAACGCCGCGTCCGCGCGGCGCAGCTCGCAATGATTGCGTTCAGGCGAGAATCGACCGCAAGCGGTCTGCATGCGGCAAGAAACTATTGACGGTTGATCTGCCGTCGGGATAATTTTCGATGGTAGGCATCAACTAGCACCTCAAATAGTGCGATGCCGGCATTATGCGCCGAGATTTCTGCAAACTCAACGTCTCCAAATCCAGAGATTGTTACGGGAGAATACCTATGCGACCTGGGGATGCCATCTGCGGCAAGCAAAGGTGGAGGTGCCGATCATGCTGACGGTATCGGATCAGATCGGTGGAGCGGCCGTCTCTCGCGAGGACTTCGCCGCCGCCCTGGCGTGCTTCGCCAGTGGCGTCACCATCCTGACGACCGCCGGCCCCGCAGGACGCTTCGGCAGGACCGTCAGCTCGGCCTGCTCCCTCTGCGCGACACCCCCGGCGGTGCTCGCCTGCGTCGATCGAGCGGCTCCGATCGCCGATGCCGTGCTGAGCAACGGCGTCTTCTGCGTCAGCGCGGCAAGCGAGGCTCAGCGCGCCGTCTGCGACGCGTTCGCCGGGCGGCCACCGCTGCCGATGGACGATCGTTTCGCGCTCGCGGAGTGGGTGGACCTGATCGCGGATGTTCCAGGTCTCGCCGGCGCCGCGGCGGTCGTGGGCTGCCGGCTCGCGAGCCATGTCGATTTCGGATCGCATCGCATCCTGATCGGCCTCGTCTGCGAGACGAGGGCCGGCTCCTCGCCGCCGCTCGTCCACCACCGGCGGGCCTTCGCGCGCATGGAGCCTTTTTCCGACTGACGGGCCTCCTCGACGGCGAGCGGATCGCTGAGGCAGGCACGACAGGTCGACGGCTTGCTCACGGGGCCGTAGGTCCGGCAGGACCTACTGCTCGACATGCGCGCCCGGGCGCTCGAGGACGTCCCGCCAGAAGCGGCCGGCGATCGGCGAGAGGGTGCGGCCTTCGCTGCGGACGAGGTAGTAGGGCTCGCTGCGGGCCGGCAGGCTCACCGGCAGGATCGTCGTCGTCTGGGTGCGGCTCAGCACGGTGGCGACCTCGGTCGAGAGGAGCGCGACGAAATCGGGATTGCGCTGCAGGAGCGCGAGCGTCGCGAAGGCCGACGTCGTCTCGACGAGGCTCGTCGGGAAGCGCAGCTCCTGCGCCTGGAATTCCTGCTCGAGATAGCGCCGCATCGGCATGTTCGCCGCATAGACGATCCACGTGCTCTCGGCGAGATCGCGCAGGCTCGCCGGCCCCGCGGCGAGGGGATGGGCGACGTTGGCGACGACGGCGAGCTCCTCCTCCCAGATCCGCCGGTCGACATAGCGCTCGGGCCTGGCGCTGACGCTCGTGCGGCAGATGGCGAGCTCGATGCGGCCGTCGTCGAGGAGCGCGAGCAGGTTGGCGCTCGTGTCCTCGACGAGCTCGACGCGGATGTCCCGGTTGCGCTCCATCAGGCGCGTCAGATGGTGGGTGAGGAGCGGCACCGCGCCCATGATGGTGCCCACCGCGAGCCGCCCCCCGTGCCCGTCGAGGATGCCGCGCATGTCCTCGCGCAGATGCGCCATGTCCTGCTGGATCAGCCGCGCGTAGCGCACGACGCAATGGCCGAGCTCGTTGGCGCGCAGGCCCCGGTTCGTGCGCAGGAACAGGGGATGACCGATCGCGTGCTCGATCTCCTGGAGCGCCTTCGTCGCGCCGGGCTGGCTGATCGCCACCGCCTCGGCGGCCTTCAGGAGCGAGCCGTGGTCGGCGATCGCAGTCAGAAGCCGGAAGTGGCGCAGCTTGAGCCGGGCGAGCATCGGCTCGAGATCGGGCAGCATCTGATATTCCATTCCGTCATAGCGATATCGGAACACTCGATTAGCCGGGTTTCGGCGCGACGGCTATAGAGCGAAGAACAACAATGTGAAACGGCAGCTGCGCGCAACGGCATTGCGCCACGCTTCGCCGGGCGAGAAACGCCACTTGCCGTTTCAGAATACGAGAGGCGCTCGGCGCCCGGGAGGAGAGATGCCGCAGCCGCTCCGGTGGCTCATGAGGCTGTTCGACCACCTGCTGGTGCTCGGCATGAGCGTCATGAGCCTGATGGTCTTCTGGAACGTCGTGCTGCGCTACGGCTTCAATTCCGGCATTCCGTTCTCGGTCGAGGTGTCGCGGCTGATCTTCGTGTGGATCGCCTTCGTCGGCGCCGTCGCGGCGCTGGCGCAGGGCGCGCATATGAGCGTAGACACGCTCGTCGTGCGGCTGCCGGCGCCGGCGCGGATCGCCTGCTTCCTCGTCGCCCACGGCCTGATGCTCTGGATCTGCGTGCTGCTCTGGCAGGGCAGCTGGTCGCAGACGATGCTCAACTGGAACAACCGCGCGCCCATCTCCGGCATCTCGATGGGCCTGATGTACGCCGCGGGGCTGGTGGCCTCCGCCTGCATGGGGCTCATCCTCCTCGTCAATCTCTGGCGCGCGCTGCGCGGCGAATTGCCCGCGACCTGGGCCGGGCGCAGCGCGCCGGCCGAGAGCGGCGGCGAGCCGGGAGAGGCGCCGCGATGACCGCGCTCGTCTTCCTCGGCTCGCTCTTCGGCGCCATCGGCATCGGAATTCCGATCGCCTTCGCGCTGATGCTGTGCGCGCTCGCCCTCATGTTCCTCCTCGGCCATGTCGACGCGCAGATTCTCGCCCAGAAGCTGATCGACGGCGCCGACAGCTATCCGCTGATGGCGATCCCGTTCTTCCTGCTCGCCGGCGAGCTGATGAATGCGGGCGGGCTCTCGAAGCGGATCGTCAACGTCGCGCTCGCGCTCTTCGGGCATCTGCGCGGGGGTCTCGGCTACGTCGTCATCGGCACGGGGCTCGTGCTCGCGAGCCTCTCGGGCTCCGCCATCGCCGATACCGCGACGCTCGCGGTGATGCTGATCCCGCTGATGCGCGAGGCGGGCTACCGGATCGACCGCGCGAGCGGGCTGATGGCGGCGACGGGCATCATCGCGCCGATCATCCCGCCCTCCGTCGGCTTCGTGGTCCTCGGCGTCACCGCCAACATCTCGATCGTGCGCCTGTTCATGGCGGGCATCGTGCCGGGCCTCCTGATGGCGGCGAGCCTCGTCCTCGTCTGGTGGTGGATCTCGCGCCGCGACGAGACGGCCGCCTTGCCGAAGCAGCCGCGGAAGGTCGTCCTCGCCAATCTGCGCTCGGCGGTGTGGGCGCTCTTCCTGCCCGTGATCATCATCGGCGGCCTGCGCTTCGGCATCTTCACGCCGACGGAAGCCGGCGTCGTCGCGGCGGCCTACGCGCTGTTCGTCGGCCTCGTCGTCTATCGCGAGATGTCGCCGGCCGCGCTCCACGCCGCGATCCTGGGCGCCGCGCGCACGACGGCCGTCATCATGTTGCTGATCGCGGCCTCCAGCGTCACCGCCTTCCTGGTGACGATCGCGAACCTGCCGGGTCAGCTCATCGGGCTCCTGCAGCCCTTCATGGACAATCCGACGCTCCTGATGGCGGTGATCGTGCTCGGCGTCTTCGTGATCGGCATGGTGCTCGACTTCACGCCGGCCATCACGATCCTCGTGCCGCTGCTGATGCCCGTGGTGATCGCGGCCGGAATCGACCCGATCTATTTCGGCGTCGTGTTCCTGATGACGGCGGCGGTCGGGATGATCACGCCGCCGGTGGGCGCAGTCCTCAACACGGTCTGCGGCGTGAGCCGGATCTCGATGGGCGCCGCGACGCGCGGGATCCTGCCGTTCCTCTTGGCCGAGATGGCGGTGATCGTCCTTCTCGTCCTGTTCCCGGCCTTGGTCACCGTGCCGGCATCCTGGTTCTACTGAAAAACTCGAAGCAAACGGAGGAGACGACATGAAGAAAACGCTCGCCGCCCTCGCTCTCGCCGGCGCGATGCTCGCGTCCGCGTCGGCGTCCGCGCAGAACGCCCGCCTCGGCTACGTGCCGATCGAGGCGCACCCCGTCGGCCAGGGCTCGATCCGCTTCGCCGAGCTCGTCGCGCAGAAGACGGACGGCCGCGTCACCATCCAGACCTTCGGCAGCGGCGTCCTCGGCAACGAGCCGCAGATGCAGTCCTCGCTGCAGGCGGGCTTCCTCGACGTGATGGTGGGGCCGACTTCGAACCTCGTCGGCACGATCCCCGAATTCCTGATCTTCGACCTGCCCTTCTTCTACGCCGATTTCGACGCGGTCGACGCCGTCACCGACGGCCCCGTCGGCGAGGCCTTGTTCGCGCGGCTGGAATCGATGGGCATCGTGGGCCTCGCCTATTGGGACAACGGCTTTCGCCACATGACGAACGCGCTGCGCCCCGTCGAGCGCGTCGAGGACATGGAGGGGCTCAAGATCCGCGTGATCCCCAACCCGCTCTTCATCGCGACCTTCGAGGCGCTCGGCACGAACCCGGTGCCCCTGCCCTATCCCGAGCTCTACACGGCGCTCGAGAGCCGCGCCGTCGACGCGCAGGAGACGCCGGTCGGCCTCATCTACGCGAGCAAGTTCTACGAGGTGCAGGACCACCTGACGCTGACCGGGCACGTCTACACCCCCTACGTGCTCCTCGCCAGTAAGCGCTGGTTCGACAGCCTGTCCGCCGAGGACCAGGCGCTCGTCATGGAGGCGGCTCAGGAATCCGCCGAGTACCAGCGCGGCCTCTCGCGCAACGACGCCGAGCGCCTGACGGGGCTGCTCGAGGAGGAGGGGATGCAGGTCACCCGCCTCACCGAGGAGGAGATGGAGAAGCTGCGCGCGCGCGTCGCGCCCGTCGTCGAGCGCTTTACCGACACGATCGGCGCCGATCTCGTGGCGCAGGCCCGCGAGGCGATGGCCGCCGGCCGCTGACCAGTCCCGGGCCGGGCACGCCCGGCCCGTTCACGCACTTGAAGATGGAGTCGACATGCGTCTGATACAGTTCGAAACCAGCGACGGATCCCGTGCCGTCGGGCTCGTCGAGGGCGACCGCGTCCGCCGCGTCGCCGGCATCGCGACCACGCGGGAGCTGGCGCTCGACGCGATCCGGAGCGGCAAGTCCATCGCCGCGCGCGTGGCCGAGCTGGGGACCGACGCCGCGTTCGACTACGCGCCGCTTCTCGCCGAGCGCCGCGTCCTGCCGCCGCTCGACCATCCCGATCCCGCTCATTGCGTGGTCGCGGGGACGGGCCTCACCCATATCGGCAGCGCCGCCTCGCGCTCGAAGATGCACGCGGCGGCGACGAGCGGCGCCGAGGCCGAGATGAACGATTCCATGCGGATGTTCAAATGGGGCCTCGAGGGCGGCAAGCCCGCAAACGGCGCGCCGGGCGTCCAGCCCGAATGGTTCTACAAGGGCGACGGATCGAGCGTCGTGCGCCCCGGCGCGCCGCTGCCCGTGCCCGATTTCGCGGACGACGAGGGCGAGGAGCCGGAGATCGTCGGCCTCTACGTGATCGGCGACGATTGCCGTCCCTACCGGCTCGGCTTCGCCATCGGCAACGAGGCGACCGACCACGTGATGGAGAAGAAGAACTATCTCTATCTCGCCCATTCGAAGCTGCGCGCCTGCGCCTTCGGCCCGGAGCTGCGGATCGGCGAACTGCCCTCCCACGTCGAGGGAGTGGCACGCATCCGGCGCGGCGGCACGGTGATCTGGGAGAAGGCGTTCCCGACGGGCGAGGACAACATGTCCCACTCGATCGCCAATCTCGAGTTCCACCACTTCAAGTATGCCCAGTTCCTGCGGCCCGGCGACGTGCACGTCCAGTTCCTGGGAACCTCCGTCGCGTCCTTCGGCGACGGCGTGAGGACCGAGATCGGCGACGTGTTCGAGATCGAGATCCCCGAATTCGGCGCGCCGCTCGTCAACAGCACCGAGAAGGTGCCCGCTCCCGTCGCCATGGGGGCGGTGACGCCGCTCTGACGCCTCGCGCGCCGTCGCCGCACGCGAGCGACGGCGCGGCCCCGATCCGCCTCGCCTGTTTCCAAACTCCGCAAGAAGGGCCCGCCAGATGGCCGCAATCACCTATCTCACGGACATCGAGTTCGGCGCCGGCGCCGTCGCGCAGATCCCCGATCGGCTCGCGCGGCTCGGGGTCCGCCGCCCGCTCCTCGTCTCGGATCGCGGCGTCGCGGCGGCCGGGCTCCTCGACGCGGTCGCGCCCCACCTGCCCGCGGACGTCCCGACCTTCCTCGACGTGCCCTCGAACCCGACCGAGGAGGCGACGCTCGCAGCCGTGGCGCTCTATCGCGAGCGCGATTGCGACGGCGTCGTCGCCGTCGGCGGCGGCTCGCCGATCGACCTCGCCAAGGGCGTCGCGCTGATGGCGACCCACGAGGGCGCGATGGCGCGTTTCGCCCTGATCGAGGGCGGGCTCTCCGCGATCACTCCGGCCGTCGCCCCGGTGATCGCGGTGCCGACGACGGCGGGGACGGGCTCGGAGGTCGGTCGCGCGGCGCTGATCACCCTCGCGGACGGGCGCAAGCTCGGCCTCGTGAGCCCTCATCTGATCCCCAAGGCCGCGATCTGCGATCCCGAGCTGACGCTCGGCATGCCGCCCGCGCTCACCGCCGCGACGGCGCTCGACGCGCTCTCGCATTGCCTCGAGACCTATCTCTCCCCGCGCGACAACCCGCCGGCGGAGGCGATCGCGCTCGACGGCGCGGCGCGGATCTGGGCCAACGTCCTCGCCGCCTTCGAGAACGGCGCTGACCTCGCCGCGCGCAGCGCGCTGATGATGGGCTCGCTGCAGGGCGGCCTCACCTTCCAGAAGGGGCTCGGCGCCGTCCACGCGCTCTCGCACGCGCTCGGCGGCCTCAAATCGCCCAATCTCCACCACGGCACGCTCAACGCGATCCTGATGCCGGCCGTGATGCGGGCCAACCGCGCGGCCGCGCCCGAGAAATTCGCTCGGATCGAGACCGCGCTCGGGATCGCGCCGGGCGGGCTCGAGGACGCGCTCGCCGCTCTCAACAGCAGGCTCGGCATCCCCGCCGGCCTGAAGACGTTGGGCCTGCGCGAGGAGCAGATCGACGGGGTCGTGCGCGGCGCCCTCGCCGATCACAGCCACCCCACCAATCCCCGTCCGCTCACGGCGGAGGATTACCGGTCGCTGATCGAGAGCGTCTACGTCTGAGGCAAGGAGAGGCCGCCATGCATGGGAACCTGATCGACGGCGAATGGGTCGAGGGCGACGCGACGCCGAACGTCAACCCCTCCGACACGCGCGACATCGTCGGCCATTACGCGAGCGCGAGCGCCGCGGACGCGCAGCGCGCGATCGCCGCCGCCAAGGCGGCCTTCCCCGCCTGGTCGCGCTCGGGGCTCCTCGAGCGCCACGCGATCCTGCGCAAGGCGGCCGACGAGATCCTCGCGCGCAAGGAGGAGCTCGGGCGGCTGCTCGCCCGCGAGGAGGGCAAGACGCTCGCGGAGGGCATCGGCGAGACGGTGCGCGCCGGCCAGATCTTCGATTTCTTCGCCGGCGAGGTGCTGCGGCTTTCCGGCGAGACGCTCGCCTCGGTGCGGCCGGGCATCGGCATCGAGGTGACGCGCGAACCCGTCGGGGTCGTGGGACTGATCACGCCCTGGAACTTTCCCGTCGCCATCCCCGCCTGGAAGATCGCGCCCGCGCTCTGCTACGGCAACACGGTCGTGTTCAAGCCGGCCGAGCTCGTGCCGGGCAGCGCCTGGGCGCTCGTCGACATCCTCCATCGCGCCGGATTGCCGCGCGGCGTCCTCAACCTCGTCATGGGCAAGGGCTCCGTCGTCGGCCAGGCGATGCTCGACAGCCCCGATCTCGACGCCCTGAGCTTCACCGGCTCGGTCGGGACGGGGCGGCGCGTCGCGCTCGCCTCGATCGAGCGGAACCGCAAGTTCCAGCTCGAGATGGGCGGCAAGAACCCGATGGTCGTCCTCGACGACGCCGATCTCGACGTCGCCGTGGATTGCGCCATGAATTCGGCCTTCTTCTCGACGGGTCAGCGCTGCACGGCGTCCTCGCGGCTGATCGTGACGCAGGCGATCCACGACCGCTTCGTCGAGGCCCTGAGCGAGCGCGTGCTCTCCGCGAAGGTGGGCGACGCCCTCGATCCGGGCACGCAGATCGGCCCCGTGGTCGACGAGCGCCAGCTCGCCCAGGACCTCGACTACATCGCGCTCGGTCGCGAGGAGGGCGCGGACCTCGTCGGCGGCACGCGTCCGAACTTGGAGAAGCCCGGCTTCTACCTGCGGCCCGCTCTGTTCGTCGGCGCCGACAACGGCATGCGCATCGCGCGCGAGGAGATCTTCGGCCCCGTCGCGGCCGTCATCCGCGTGAAGGATTACGAGGAGGCGCTCGCGGTCGCCAACGACACGGAATTCGGCCTCTCGTCGGGCATCTGCACCACCTCGCTGAAGCATGCGACGCACTTCAAGCGCAATGCGCAGGCGGGCATGGTGATGGTGAACCTGCCGACGGCGGGCGTCGATTTCCACGTGCCTTTCGGCGGACGCAAGGGCTCGAGCTTCGGCCCGCGCGAACAGGGCCGCTACGCCGCGGAGTTCTTCACGACGGTGAAGACCGCCTATACGCTCGCGTGAAAATTCGAAACCTATCTCACCCGTCATTCCGGGGCGCGAAGCGAGCCCGGAACCCAGAACCCCTACGTTCGTGCGAGCGCGCATGCGCGCTCGTTCAGCAACTTCGCCATCGATGCGTCGAAGGACGCAGCCTATAGGCTGCTAATCCGGCGTCGGGAGTCTAGGTTCCGGGCTCGCTTCGCGCCCCGGAATGACGACGTTGGGGGTCTGGAGAACGAGTCACATTCTCTCACTGAGACCGCATCGCCGCGGGCGCCTCGGGAGGGGCGGCCTCGGCGCGGCGCAGGAGGCGCGCGACGAGGCCGCGGGTGAGGGCCGGCATCATGAAGATCGGGAACACGCTCATCGCGAGGTAGAGCTCGACGCCCTGCACCCCGACGACGCTCGTGCCCGCCGCCGCCCAGACGAGCGTGACGTTTCGATTGCCGCTCACGAGGCCGACCGAGAGCGCGCGCAGCCGGCCGCTCGGCCAGAACAGGGCGGCGCCCAGCACCTGGAAGCCCGCATTGACGGCGAACGCGATGCCGAAGACGACGGCGACGTCGAGCGGTCGGTCGAGAAACAGGGTCTGCATGCCCCGCATCGCGCCGATCGCGACGAGGATGAGGCCGAGGACGGCGATGCCGGTCATCGCATGCGGGTTCTCCGCGACGAAGCGCCCCGCGTAACGGCGCAGCAGAAGGGCGCAGGCGAAGGCGCCGCCGACGATCGTGCAGAGCCGCAAGGCCATCCCCGAAGCATCGATCTCGAGATCGACGCCGACGAGCAGGCTCGCGAGCGGAGGGATGTAGAGGGGGCACAGCAGCGTCGCGGCGACGGTCGCGAGGAGCGCGAGGGGCGCGCTGAGGCCGAGCATCGCGGCGATGGCGGCGGCGCTCCCCACCGGCGGCGCGAGCATGCACAGGAGCATGCCGAGCGCGAGCCCGTCCGAGAGGCCGAGGAGGCGCACGAGCCCCAGCATGACGAGCGGCACCCCGAAGGTCGTCCAGAGGAGCACCATCGCGATGGTGCTGCGCTGCGCGATCTGCGCATGGAACGCGGGGAGATCGACCTTCAGGAACGCGCCGAGCGTGAAGACGAACACCGCAAGGCCGAGCAGGGGCCGCGCCGCCTCGGCGAGCGGCGGGGCGAGGAGGCCGATCAGCACCCCTCCGAACAGGAGGAGAGGCCCGTTGCGCCCCGCGAAAGCGAGAGCCTCGCGTGCGTGCCACGACGTCATGCTGCCACCTCCCGCCTTCGCTCGAGACCGGGATCGGGACGCCACGGGATCTCGGCTTCGGTGTCGGGCGAGGATGGCCGAGCCGAGAACGCACCGCCTCGGCCGTTCGGAGGAGGCGGCGGAACGCGCTCGCGCTCGCACCGGCCTTGCGCTAGATTTGCCGGGTCGGCGTCGTCGAAGGGCGAGCTTCATGAGCGTGCGACGGGACGCGGAGCGCGGCGCGGTCCGCTTGCGCATGTTCGACGGCTTCCGGCTGCAGGCGGCGGACGGGACGATCGCGCTCGGCGCGAAGGCGACGGGTCTCCTCGCGGTGCTCTGTGCGGAGCGCGGCGCGCCGATGGCGCGCGAGCGTCTCGCGACCCTGTTCTGGGGCTCGCATTTCGAGCTCCAGGCGCAGCAGAACCTAAGGCAGACGCTCGCTCGGCTGCGCCGCGTCCTGGGCGACGCGCTCGTGATCTCGCGCGCGGGCGTGGCGCTGTCGCCCGGCATCGTGGCGAGCGATCTCGCCGAATTCGAGGACGGCGTCCGCGACGCGGATCGGGCGAGGGTCGAAGCCGCGCTCGCGCTCTACGGGCGCGGCCTCGCCGACGCGCCGACGATCGAGGAGGACGGCTGGCGGGACTGGCTCGGCACGCAGCGGGCCCGGCTCGACGCCCTCGCGATCGACGCGAGGCTGCGCATGGGCGGTCTCGCGCTGGCGCGGGGCGAGACCGCCGACGCGGCGGCGCATGCACGCGCGGCGATCCTGCTCGACGCCTACCGGGAAGACGCCCATCGCCTGCTCATCGAAGCGCTCGCGCGCGAGGGGCGGCGGGCGGAGGCGTTGCGATCCTACGACGCGCTCGTGGCCGACCTCGCGCGCGAGCTCGGCGTCGCGCCCGATCCGCTCACGCGCGGGCTCGCCGAGGCGCTGCGCTCGGAGGCGGGGCTCGCGCAGGCGGATGCGCGACGGCTGAGCGTCGTCGCCGGGCGCGCGCTCGCGCAGGACCGACGCGCGGTCCTCTGCATCGCGCGAAACGGCGACGGACGCGGGCGGCGGGTCGTCGAGCGCGCGTTCCCCTCGGCGCGCGCGGCCTTGGCGGAAGCGCTCTCGGAGCGAACGCGACAGGGCGCCCGCGTGCGCATCGGCCTCCATGCGGCCCCCGATCCGAGCGACGAGGAGGCCCGCGCGGCGGCCGTGCGCCTGTGCGACCTCGCGCAGCCCGGCGACGTCCTGCTGAGCCCGGACGCGAGCGACGTGCTCTCGCCGCTCGACGCCGCGCTCGAGGATCTCGGCGACCGCGCGAGCCCCGGGCACGAGAAACCGGTGCGGGCCTTCCGGCTCGCCGCGCAGGCGCCGAGCGGCTCCTTCGCCCCGTTTGGCGAGACGCTCCTGCCCGTCGTCGCCGTGCTGCCGTTCACGACCCGCGGGGCGGACGCCGCTCACGCGGCCCTCGGCGAGGCGCTGGCGGACGAGATCATCGCGACGCTCTCGCGCAGCGGCGACGTGACCATGATCTCGCGCCTGACGACGCGGGCGCTCGTCGGCCGCACGCTGAGCCCTCCCGATCTGCGCGCCCGGCTCGGCGCCACCTATGTCCTCTCGGGCGCCGTCGAAGTCGCGGGCGATCGTGTGGCGGTGCTCGCGGAACTCGCCGACACCCGCTCGGGCGCCGCCGTCTGGAGCGACCGGATGGAAGCGGGGCTTCGCGATCTCTTCGGCGCGGACGGCCTCGCCGCGGGGCTGCTGCCCGCGCTCGTCGCGGCGATCCTGCGCGTCGAGATGCGCCGGCTCGGCGCGCGCCGCACGATGCCGCTCGAGGACAGCACGCTCCTCCTCGGCGCGATCGCGCTCCTGCATCGCATCTCGACGGAGAACATGGCGGCCGCCGACGAGATCCTGTCGGAACTCGCCGCGCGCGCTCCCGCCCATGCCGCGCCCCATGCCTGGCTCGCGATGTCGCGGGTGCTGCGCGCGAGCCAGGGCTATGCGCAAGACGCGGCCGCCGAGGCCGAGCACGCCCTCGCGAGCGCCGCGCGGGCGCTCGAGGCGGAGCCGGATTGCTCTCTCGCGCTCGCCGTCGAGGCGCATGTCCAGACCTATTTCCGACGCCGCTTCGACCTCGCGCAGGAGCGCTTGTCGCTCGCCGTCGCCGCCAACCCGAGCGACGCGCTCGCCTGGCTCCTGAAGAGCACGCACCACACCTTCCGAGCCGAGGGCGCGCAAGCCGTGGCCGCAGCCACGCGCGCCCGGCAGCTCTCGCCGCTCGACCCGCGGCGCTGGTACCATCTCTCCCTCTCGGCCTCCGCGCACGTGGCCGCCGGGGCTTACGACGAGGCGGTGCGGCTCGCCCGGCAATCGCTCGCCGGCAACCGTCTGCACGCCTCGACCTTCCGCGCGCTGGTGATCGCGCTCTCGCTGTCGGGCCGCGGCGAGGAGGCGCGCGAGGCCGCCCGCGAGCTCCTCCTCCTTCAGCCCGACCTGACCGCATCCGGCTACCGCGCCCGCCACCCGGTCGGCGAAACGGACGCGGGGGCGCGCTACGCCGAGGCGCTGCGGGATGCCGGCGTGCCGCCGTGACGGCTCGTGGATTCTTCGGCCGATCGCCTCGCGCCGACGGCGATGATTCCCCTCCCCCCGCGCAGCGGCGGGGAGGGGTTAGGGGTGGGGGGTGGTGGGGCTTGTGGAAGGATCGGTGAGGTTTCCTCCGGCGGAGATGCCGAGCATGGGTCGCGTACTGTGTCTTCTGCAAAAAGCCGCGCCTGTTTTTGGCGGTCATGGCACGCTGGTGATGTCTGAAGTCACCGACCCATGGAGGGTGCATGCCATGACCACGCA
>JARWLF010000767.1:0-15698 GCA_029853055.1 Scenedesmus sp. KT-U
GGCAAGGGCAGCAGGTGTTCAGGCTGCAAGGTGGCCAGGTACTGCAGCAGAGACTGTCAGCTGCAGCACTGGAAGCAGCACAAGAAGACGTGCAAGAGGCTGCAGGCTGCAGCAGCTAGCAAAGCCATGCCTGACAGAGATCCAGCAGCGGCTCTCCGCAGCAGCAGCAGCAGCACTGCAGATAGTCACTCATACCAGTAACGATTTCTGAAGTGCTAGGCATTCAACCTTCTGCTGCAATAAGTTGAAGTCCTGCCTCCATGAGGAAGCAGTTGCCATCTACAGACGCCACAGCAGTAGGAGGTGAGTTGTGGGCACTCTGCAAATCAGTTCAGGCTGTCACAGCAACAGCTATTGCTCCAAAATCTGCTACATCTATCTCTAGAATTGCACTGCCTTCAGCAAGTAGGCTTGCGTTGCAGTCGTAAAGCCACACTCTTGGCCTGATCAGTTGCCCAATGAGTGTGAGGTCAGTCGACGCCAATATCGAGCTGGGTATGCATGCGCTCTTGTTGTATGCAGGTGTCCTGCATTTGGGGCAGTCACCAAGGAAGCCACAGGCTCTAGTACTCTGAACAGTGGATCTTGCGCCGCAGTTACACAGGCTCCTGGTGTAAGCCAACTGCTGGAGCACTGGACATCAGTAGATGCCACGGGAACAAGCCTTGACCCGAGTGTGAGACCACGTCTGGCTCATGCACTTGTACCTTGGATGTACACCTGGAGTGAAGGCTCTTTGTCTACCTGGACTTTGTGCAACTTGGTGGCAGACCAAGGTTTCCGTATCTTGCAGCAATGCTGCGCTTTGGCACACATGTGACTTTGTTTCAAGTTCCTGTGAAATGTTGTCAAGGCTGAGTTGTTCTCAGTGTGATGGTCCCTGCTTGTGCTTGCTGCCCTCCTATCTCAGTCAGCCACAGTTGCATTGTCGCTTAGCAGCGTGAGAGGTGTTTTCATGACACTTGTGAGCAGCATGAGAGAGTTCTATGACACTTGTAACCATGTAAGCAAATACCACTGTGGAACATGCTCCAAATATAGTCAATGTAGGTAATGCAGCATCTAAGCGTAGCACCGAAGACAGCCCTCTCGAGTACGAAACGGCGGTACGACAGCAGTCCCGTGTACTGTCCCACTGCCAGTGCAATTCAAATATATCATTCAAGATACACTTTGATAGGCGTGTAACTTCGTTGTTTTGCATCTTACGGCCTTGTAACAACAGCCAAAGATGATGGCAGTGGCTGACATGGTTGCATCGCCCACCTTGGGCCGTTGAACGTGGACATCACCGTGCTGGTGGCTTCGGAAGCAATCTAGACACGTACAGGTGTTGCTAACGGATACTTTGGCAGCACGATGCAGGAGCAACAGCAACCCGCAGCTTTGCAGACGCACTTAGACCCACAGCAATTGGCACCTGTGCTGCTAGTACAGAACATGGTCAAGTTGATCAAGCACCTGAAGCTTCCAGTATCCTTGAAGGTAACTTTTCTCACTCGTTGATACAATTTGAAGGCCAAACGTATGCGAGCAGTTCACTCTTGTCTATTGGCAGCTATGGCGACAGCAGGTGCAGACAGCACTATGCAGCATGTAAGATACTTGACGTGGTGGTCCGCCGTCAGCTGCAATCAGGCCTCCTCTGAATCAGTGTCTTTGTTGGCAGTTGTATATGGCGTGTATGGCTTGCTACAGCTGCAGCGTACCTGTTTGTGGACTGAGCTGCGAGGGTGTCGATATCTGCTACTGCGCACAGGTCAGCAGAATGAGCCGCAAGTTCAATCAGCAGCTACCTGATACTTACGACAATGACGCTACCAGCAGTGGCCAGCAAGAAAGCGTTGAGCTAGCAGTGGTGGTCCATGTCCTCTATGACTATGTGTTCAAGAGGTACATGCAGTACTGCACTGCTTCTGACCTTCTTCTGCTCAGAGGACTACTGTTGAAGGTACGAAACAAGCTTGTTGTAATGAGCTGATGAACGTTATGATCATGTCTGTTGCAGCAAAGAACATCGTGGACATTCACAAAGTGCGGTACGAAGCCAAGGAGGCAAGCTTGCTTCGGCATCGTGGGATACAGTTGCTGCTGGCCATCACCTCAATGCACACTCTGTTTGGACCAGGCCAGCTTTGGGCACCTGGCCATCCGTGTCCAGGCAACTGTCTATACTCATTTCTGCGCAGGTTGAGGTTGATGCAGCCTACACCAGCATCAAGTCTGTCTGTGTGCAGCAAGCATTCCTGCCCAAGTTTGAGAACGAAATGGAAGACAGCAAAGTTGCGGCTGAAATTGTAAAAGAAGCAACTGTCAGGTAACATCAGCTGCTTCAGCACATCCGCAAGAGATTGCAGGCTTGCAAGTCCAACAGGTTGCAAATCAACAACACAGCTCCATCTGCATGCTGCTCTTTCTCCCTCTCTCTCTTGTACTGCAGTGACAGCCTCTAGCATGTGTTTTGAACCACCCACCCACCCTCAGTTGAACGTTCTGCTGCAGCGCTGCAGCTGGCTGTTGCCTGTCATATATGATGCTTTTGTCACATCTACCATGCTGCTGTACATGTGTTGTTGTCCTGCAGGCCTATGCTGATCACCATCAAGCACAGTGGATCCCTGGTCACTCTCTCTGGTGCAGGATTTGCAGCAAAGAACTCAGTCAACAATGAGTTTACTGCAGGAGCAGCTCTCTTAATGCAGACGCACTATCAGCGGCTTCTAGGGCCGGAGCAGGGCTTGAAGAAAATGCAGGAGTTCATGAGGGCCCTGCAGGAACAGAAGCTGGCTGTTAGCTTTGAGATGGTCACCGGTAGAAATAGACACAGCAGTAACATGTGCAGACTGCAGCAGTGGCAGCTCTCCTGCACGTGACTTGCTGTCAACCCTGCAATTGCTGTGTGTCATGCCACCCTGTTCTGAGCTGCATGCTTGCACAGCCATGCGGCGTTGGTTAATTCGACACCAACATTGCCCTGCACAAGGAACTTGACTCTGGCAAATTGAGGATGGCATGTCACCATGGTTTGGTGCATGCTGACCTCATGCAGGCTCACATGGGCATCATGGCCAAGTACCCCAAGGGGAATACCTTGTCACAACCTCAGCACACACCATCAGCTCCTCTGGCGAGCCATCCTTTCTGCCCTGGAAGCAGTTCCTAGCACTCTGTCTGTCATGGAGCCTACCGCTCAATGATACTTGGCTCCTGCAGGGCACAGCGGCTGCAGGAGCAGCAAGAGAGCTGTTAGACCACCTGGCCTTGTCTGGCTGCACCACAGCTGAAGCCCTGCAGCAGCTCAACAGTCTAGTACAGCAGCAGGACTCTCAGCAACATGGTCAGAGTGCAGCAGGGGGTACCTGCTTGTATTTTCCTGGGACATACCCGCATGACGAGTGGCAAGGGTCAAGACTTGAGGGGTTTGTTGTATCTCAGGGGCAGCCAGTACCTAATCCAGAAATTGTGCAGGAGCTTTTGCAGCTGAGCGAGCAGATGTCGAAGCAGGTTATTAAGTTGGAGACCGTGCAGCAGGAGCTAAGAAAGCCTTATCAGCAGATGCTGCAAGAAGCAGGTAGGATCCACAGCTAGCCAACATCATGCCAAGTTGTTCATGCAGGGCTTTGACAGTGATTACTGTCACTGCATGAGCTTGCATGATCATGTGTTTTGACAAGTCAACAACATATGTATGTGCTGCTGTTGGATATGTAGGTAGCGATGTTGCTGCAACACAGGCTGCAGTGCTACGCACATGCAGTCGCTGGCTGCCTGATGTGGCTTATGAGCCGCTTGATGTACAACACAGGTATTTCGCAGCTTGTGTGGTGCCGAGCAAGTACAGGCTATATGTTGCTTTCATTGCAGTGCTTTCAGACCTGTGTTGAGCCTCATGCCAGGTAAAATGCCTGCAGCATAGCATAATACTACCTTGTCTGTACTGCCATGACATAAGGCACATGGCCAAGTTGCCTGGCAATAGCCCTGCTGTGCATCGAGCTCATGCTTTTATTCAACTTTCATCACCAGGCATGCCTGGACAAGCATGTCCCCATCAAGGAGAGTGTCCTAGGAAGATGTGTGACTGCACTCTCATCATTGAAAGGCTAGCGGTATGTGTCCTTACCACCCTGCAATTGCTGACACCTGCAGGAATGTCATCAGTGACCTGTTAGAGAACTTCCCTGTTCCCCTTGCAGACGGTACAACTCTGCACATGCCTGATGGACAGACCTTATACTCTCGAGCTGCTCTGGAGAAGCTGACAACTGAGGAGCTGCAGAAGCTGCTGCAACTCAAACAAACAGATGCCGGTGGTGTTGCTGAAGCATCACAAGGTATGCTGATACCTAGCAGCTACTGCACAGTCTGGCATCAAGTCACACCTGCATGAGATAAGCTTGCTTAGCTTCAGTGAGCTGTGAAGGCCATGCGAGGTTCATGGGTCATTGTTGTGACCAACAACAGATGAAGAACAAACATTGGATAAAACCAGCTTCCTGCATGCTGCCCTGCAGAGCAACTTGTCCTGAAGGCTATGGTGGCTTTGTCAGGCCAACAGAGCACTGCTCATGCCGGCCTACGATACAAGAAGAAGATGCTCATGTGGGGTGACAAGGAAGTTGGTTACATGATGATGACCATGGGTATCCGTAATGGACTGACAGCACTGAAGGTTGGTCAGGACTCGTATCTGACTGCTCTAGCTGCTACAGCACGACACACATGGGGCTTACCTGAGGCTCTGGTGGGCAAGGTAGGGAAGGCTGTATCTGCTGTCCTGCAGGGCGTGGCATGCACACATGCTATGCTGCAGGTCGCATACAAACACCATGATGTAGCTCAGACGGGTCTTGGGACAGAGGAGGCTACGATGCATGTCTCCCCATCGTCAGCCTGTATGTGTGCTATGACTCCTGTGTTCATGCAGTACAGCCTATGAACAACCATCACTATCAAGCAACCATAAACTGTGCCTACTCGTTCTCACTTTCAAACTATCAGGTCATGCACTTTGGTCGCTGCTGGGCTCGCTGGATTCTTCGCCATGGAGGAGTGGCATCTGTCAACAGTGATACATACCTTGATGCAGCTGAAGCCTTTGTGAGAGACTTCTTAGCTGGGTTGGTTGACGAGGGATGGGAACAGCGACCTGCAGGGGCTTTTCAAGGGGTTGTGGTGGCTTTGGATGCCTCTGAGAGACTTGTGCAGCAGGTAAGAGTTTCCTGCACATGCTGTATCCTTGGTAGAGCTGTTGTTGTACAGCAACCACCTGGCATTGGTCAACAAGCAGCATTCATGCTTCACCTTGATTGGTTTCCGCATGTTTTCTGCAGCTTCAGAAGGCCATGCGGCTGCAGCACATCCTGCAGCCCAGCAGTGGTGACCTGGTGTTCTCAACGTCTCTAGTACGGGAGGGCACCTGTCTGTGGCTGCCTCATGATAGCAAGGGAGCTCTGAAGAAGAACAAGCTGCTGGTGGAGTTCCTAAAAGCAGCTTCGCCACATGTCTACTACATTGAACAGCCACCAAGGGGTAAGCACCCCACATGTATGGACTTCTGCTGACTTGCTGTTGCCAGCTTTTTGAGTAGGTTTGACGGAGTGCAAAGTGCAATTGACTGTTGAGGCATGTGTGCATGAGCATGCATGACATCTCGTTTGATTCGGGAAGCAAGCCACCTGATATGAGCGTTGTTTTGTCTCATGCTAGTGTTGGGGCAGAAGATGAGCTTGTGTTCGTAACAAGCGCAGGAGCTTGACATAGGCAGCGAAAACATGCTCAATCCATGCACGCTTCTTAGCAGGAAGCTGTCTGTATATTTTGACTACCCAGACCTCATCAACATCTTTATCCTGCAGATTCAAGCAGTCCTGATGCTCCTCAAGCCAAGCGCATAGTCGGTCAGCACAGGAGCAAGGTTGAAGAACTGAAGAGACTGCTAACTGACAGTGGCCGCATCTCAAGGGAGCAGCTAGAACAGCGTACAGTGCTCCTGCCCAAGCTACTGGCTGCAGTACAGCCAACACCAGCTAAATCAACAGCACGTAACAAGGCAACCCGCAAGAGACAAGCAGAAGGGGGGGATAGTGTGCAGGAAAGTAAGCAGTTCGACGGCAACGATGGCAACGATGGCGATGATGCTGAGTATGAGGCCACTGATGATCACATTGCTGCTGAGGTGCAGTCCATAGTGATAAAATTCGGATCTGGCAGTCCTCCTGCAGATCAGGATCCAGCTGTTATAACATGTTTTGTAACAATACCAGGTGGGTATTCTCAACAATAACATCTCAGCCAAACTGTCTGTTTGTAGTCACCCTTGTGCACACATGGCATCAATAGTAGCACTGCATCATAGGAGGGTGGCAGCAAGCAGCCAGCATGATGACATGTCAGGGTGCCTCATTGCCAGGCTGCAAACACCTATGTTAAATGTTTCATGCCATGAATACAGCGGCTGTCATGCTTGCTGACCAACAACCGTCTTTCTTTGTGTCTATGACAGGCATTGGCAAGTCAGCTCTGCTGTCAGAATTCAGTGCACCTGCAGCAGACAAGAACAACAGTAGCAACCACAGCAGAGCAGGGAGAAAGTTCACCAATACTTCTGTCTCGGTGTTGAGTGGCGATGTTATGAGAAGCAAGCAGGGCATCACTGGCATGAGATATTGGCATCAAGTGGGTGTCTGTGTGTTGTTTTGTTGAGGTTCATATGTACTACTGGCCGCCAGAAGTTTGGGCCCCTTTTCAAGTGATGCAGATGATGTTGTTGCTTGTTGTGGTGTGATTTTATGTTTATACACAGTCTGTCAACTTGACTCATATATAACAACAATCAAGAAGTAGGTTAGGTAACAAGCTGTCAGATCACGTACTGCTGCTGCTGCAGGTGTCCTGTGCTGCTGACAGCTGTCAAGGAGGTGGTCACTGTGTGTTGGTGCTTGCTGACAAGAACCTGGTGCCTGCACCTAGAGATAACATACAACGGGTCACAGACATCATCAGGAGATCAGGTGGGTGTGATGTTACCGTTGAGCATGTGATGCTACGAGCAGCAATGCATCTGCCAACAACCGGCAACTGCTAGATATTAACTTGGATAGTTTGTAGTTACTAGGATAACTAGTTACATGTCACTTCTCCATTTGTCTGTCTACTCGAGATACTGGTATACTCCAAAGGGTAGGCTGATATATGTCGCAGCTTACTTGTTGATGGTGATATGTGCTCACCCCTCTGCTTGAATGGTTGTTGTTGGTGCTGCAGGTGCCACAACTGTAGCAGTGCTGCCGATCTGCATGACACAACAATCATCAGCCTCTGCAGATACATCTCAAGCAGGAAACAATCAGGCTGCAGCAGCACCACTTGAACAACAACAGCAGCAGCAGCAGCAGCATAGTCATATGTTTGACCTGCCGTTTCCGCTTGAGCTGGTAGCTCTATGTATGTTGAGAGTGATGCAGCGTCGGTCACATGAAGGAGGGCTGGATGCAAACACAAAGTCGGCTTTGAGTGAGTAAACA
Source organism: Scenedesmus sp. KT-U (assembly GCA_029853055.1). NCBI lineage: Eukaryota > Viridiplantae > Chlorophyta > Chlorophyceae > Sphaeropleales > Scenedesmaceae > Scenedesmus > Scenedesmus sp. KT-U. Next base: position 7,527 of record JARWLF010000767.1, read on the forward strand.
TACAAGTGTGCACATTATCTGGAATTTTACTTGTATCATGCTTTGGCAGTTGTAAGCTGACACTACATCTGCTGCTCATTCTGAAACACAGATTTGCACAATTAGTCAGCAAGTTGTTTGTTGTGTTGTCATGTTGTCATGTTGTCATGTGCAGGTGTTGTGTTGCAGTTTGTGTCATACTTCAGAGGACTTAGTACTCAGCAGTTGAGGCAGCAGCTGCAGAGCTGTTTTGATCACGTGGTTGAGCTGCCAGTAGCTGCTCTAGGACAAGACAAACAGGTGTCCAAATACTGCCTTTGACCTATCCCAATGCATACATAGTGTTGCTTGGTTTTGTTGCAAAAGATAACAGGTCGCATTTGCCGTTTGGTTCACAGCCGTAGCCGCAGTACACAATGATAGTATGCCACATGATTTGCTGAATGCAGCAAGCCTGTAGAATAAGTGGACTGTGTCCAGCATACAGTTATTGCTCTCATTCTGCTTGTGATGTCTGCTGCTGCTGCTGCTGTAATGTAACACTTGCTGCTGCAGGTCCCAGCTGCAGCGCTAAACCACATATCAGAGGGTTTGTCACTGATTCTGTCAAACCCCAACAGTGATCCACCTTTACCAGCAGAGTGGGAGTCTCAGATGCGTCAACTACTAAATGATCCAGCAACGCAAGCAGCAGTATCAGCTATTGCATTGCCTCTGGAGGACTGTGTAGCGCATTTGCACTCCTGCATTGCTGCTGTTATTGACAGCAGCAGACCAGCAGCAGCAGCAGCAGCAGCAGCGATGGGTGTGGCTGCAGGAAACCTGCACAGTACTGGTGTGAGTGGGGCCTTGGGAGAGTTAGACATTGATGCTGGAGATGCACCAGCAGCAGCGGCAGCAGCAGCAGCGGCGGCAGCAGCAGCACGAGGAGATTGGGTTACCAGTGTGAGGTACATAGCTGTAGCAGTAGAGATTGAAGGTACAGTGAGGCAGCAGATACAAGCATTGTTGGCTGATGCGTTCACACAGCAGCAGCAGCAGCAGCAGCAGCCCTTGGGTGCTGATGATCAACCTCGAAAGCAGCAGCAGCAGCAGCAGCCAGCCGTGAAGGTGAGTAAACACAAGGCGTGTTTTGCAGTACTGCTACTTGGCAGACGCAACTTGGTCAGATACCTACATCCTGATGCTATCGATCAGTTGCACCGACACCATTGTAGATGATGAGTCATCAATGACTCCCACGGCATGTCATGGCCAGTACAACCAATGACTGCCACCCGCCCTGCCTGCTGTCATAACAATAGACAGCAATGCAGTGACGCCTACAGCAAACCACAATGATGCGGCAAAGATCAAACACTGATGATCATAGCCAAACCTACCACGGCTGATGCCTTGAGCCATGAGAAGACCCCAGCCAGTAGATAGCCACATCAATGCAGGGCTGTTGCCAAGCGCTGCAGTCAAAGCAGCATCCACAGTCTCACAAAAGTACAGTAAAAATAGCAGTACAACATCACAGCATGCTGTGACATTCCGTCATAGCAAGTTACGCTGCTTGCATCTTCTTGGACGACATTCTCTTGTGCTTGCTGCTTCTCACTATCGTCCAAGACATCACCAGTGTGGTTGTCAATGCTGCTTGTATTGTATGCAGTCTGAGCTTCACGTGACGCTGTGGCACAGAGATCATCAGGTGGTCCCAGAAGCAGCAGCAGCAGCAGCAGCAGCTGCAGAACTAGTCCAGCAGCATGACGCCTTACTTGCTGTTGCTGGTCATGAGGTCCAGATGCAGCTGGTGGCTCTAGATATCAGCCCAGAAGTCACTGCAGCACAGGTATGTACTATTGTACCTCCAGCTGTGCTTGCGCATGCAACTGTTCAGGCAACTAATACCGACCGTGGGTGATTTGGCATTTTTGAGTTTGACAGAGCAGCTAAATGTGTATTCGCGCAGATGCCTCTTTCCTTGCCGCTGCTGCTTACTCTGTTTATCAGTATAACGCTAACTTTTCTCTTCAATACCATGCTGTTGCTGCAGGTTGAGTTGCTTCATGGCCCTGATGCTGTTATAACACGTTGGCAGCAACTGTCATATCCACACATCACACTGACAGTGGGTGAAGGGTTTAGAGCAGTAGACAGTAACGAGCTGCCAAGACGTGTTGCTGATGAGTCCGATGTGGCTTATAGACTTGTATTGAATGAGCCACTGGTAGTTAGTGGCCAGGTGCTGCCCTACCAGTAGGGCTACTATGAGATGGCTGAGTTTGGTAGACTGGAGAAAGGAATATCAGAACGGAACTTTCGCGTTGAGATTGCCATGTATGCCGGTGACGTGACGATACATCACGAGCATGACGTCCAGATATTGCAGTCGGTGGAGATGCGAGTGACCATCGTCGGGTTCGTACCGTCGGTATTTGCAGGAAAGCTGTTGTCAGCCGCCGGCGGACATCAAGAGGGACGAAGCCGGCAAACGCTCTACACGCAAGCTTTGGACATGCTTCAAGATACAAAGCCATTAGCTATCAACAGCTATACTAAGCCATTGGCACTGACAAACTTTCCCGAAGGTTCTTGGATTACACCAAGAAGAGTGAGCTTCCGCACAGGGCAACGCCGGCGTCAAAGACAGTGCGAGAGACCCGACGATGTAAGTCAGCTGCAGCTCACGGCGTCGTCTCTTGGCGTTGACGCGAGTTTCACAGCCATGAGTCTGTGCTCAGCCAACCCGTCGTCATGCCCGTACAGCCACTAAGCATCGCTCAGATGGACCCCGAAGCAGAGCGGCTGGTATCGGAGCCAGAGCACGGGCAAGAGCATCCTGCCCAGGAAGACCCCAGTCTCCTGCAAGAGTGCTATCAGTAAGTAGGTCGGGGCAATAGACCTCAGCGAAAGACACAAGCGTACGCGTGCTTCACTCCCCGCTGAGTAGCTGACACGAACAGCCGCATGCCCAGTCCCCCACAGCGCAACCAAACCTGCTCTTGCTGCTGCTGTTACGCCTGCAGTGTTCTGATCCTTGCTTGTCCCTTATTTGTCGAAGGAGTCGCATCTATTGCAGAAGAGTTGATCGCTCTCAGCTACATAGGTCACCTGCCTGACCTCACATGTCTCTCAGCACTTGTACTAGCGGACGCAATCTACAACGTCAGCGGTCACAGTATAGTCAGCGGTTTAGCAAGTGCCTTGGAGACTCTTTGCGGACAGGCATATGGCGCAGGCAACCACCAGCTGCTAGCAGCCTCTCTAGTCAGGGCTCAAGTCGTGTGTATGTTGGCTGTTTTGCCAAGTTGTCTGGTCTGGGCTTCAGGGTGGCTTGCAGAGCTTCTGCCCAAGTTGGGTCAACCACAGACCGTTGCTGATGAAACAAGCAGGTGAATTCAAACTGCACTTAAGGGCCATGTGAAGACCATCATCTCAAACTGAGGATTTGAGGCTTGGCGCAGTAGATTGTTGCTAGGCAGATGGTCCAGGAGCGATCTGTGGAACAGCATCTCAGGTCAGCATGGCATGTTACTATAAACCTACTGCTTCCTTGACAATGTGTGCAGGTTGCTGCAGCTGTTAGTGCCCAGTCTGCTGTTAGATGTGTTTGATGAGACTGTGATGCAGTACCTGGTATCACAGGGCCTTGCTTTGCCTGGTATGATGGCAGCATTCATTGGACTGGCGGTTTGCCCACTGTTTAACTGGGGTTTTGTCTACTGGTAGGACGTACTGTACTACAGAGCATCAGTGTGTAGCTGCTTACAATGACCAAGTCCTCCATCTCCTGGTCAGGATAATCCTAACAACACTGACAACAACGCTCATTTAATGAAAGCTTCACAGCCGTTGTGATTGACAAATGCCAATCCTGCAGTGCAGGATTGAGTTCTCATACTGGAGGCTTGATACGTGGGTCAAGCCCTCCACAGTGTGCATATGGTGCAATGCTCAGGCCTGTTCCATGCTCTGTACATACTGCCATTGCATGCAGGTTAGGGTATGGCTTGTATGGTGCTGCCCTGGCAGCTATTGCCGTACATGCCACAGTGGCAGTCCTGGTGCTTGGCTATGTGATCTACTGGTGAGACAGTCTATTCAAACCTGATTATGGCAACGTTTCAAGATGCGTGTTGCATTGGAGATGTTCACTGAACTAGGCTCCTAGTATCAAACCAGCCAACTGCCCAAGTACTGTGCAAACTTCTACAGTGAAGCAATTTTGCATCCGCTTGCTTTGCATCTTTTTCACAGCCAATTGTCAAGCGTGTATATGCTGACTAGTTGGAGCTTGTTGTGCTGCACCATCTCAGGGACTGCTGGGCATCATCTGGGAGGCGAGCAGGTCAAGGCAACTGGCAAGGGTTCAGCCTCACATCCACCCTACAAGGCTGCTACAGCTACCTGACCTTCAGTCTCCCTTGTCTGTTATTTGTTGCTTTGGAGTGGTGGGTCTGGGAGGTTCTTATAGTTGTGGCTGGCTGGCTACCAAATGCTGAAACAGCAGTAGCAGTTATGGGGCTCAGTATGGAGTTGTCACTGTTGCCGTGGATGTGCACGTACAGTATTGGGACGGCGGCAGCTACGCGGATAGCACAGGAGCTTGGTGCTGGACAGGGAGGTAGGGCAGCAGGAATTGTACGGTGAGGCTGGTACTACACCTGCAGTGCAGCTCAAACTTTGAAGAAGTCCTGGTCTGTGGAACAGCAGAGTATAAGAGGTTATGACTTGAAGCTGCTTGCTTGTTGCACTTGTCATCTACAGTACAGCCTTCACCCTTGCACAAGAGGCACAAGAGGCACTCGGTTGTGTTGCAGGATGTCCTGTCTCCTTGCACTTTTGTGCAGCGCAGTCTCTTGTGTTCTTTTATGGATTCTCCAAGACCCCATGGTGGCTGTACTGACCGGTGATGGAGTCATACAGCAGGAGCTGAAGCATGTACTGCCGGTGGTGGTGGCTGGTATAGTTTGTGAGTACAGTGCCGCATGATTCTGCATTATGCCATGCATCATTCAGGTCTGTGTGAATGACACCCATTCTACTCCTTGTTAGTTGCCAGGCGGGCTCAATTGACTGTTGCATGGGAGGATACGCCCTCAAAAGCGCAGTCAACAAGCTGTGACCGTCACAGCTTAAGTACAGCTGGCAGCCCCACTGTCTGCATCCTACGCTTCTGTACTGCAGGTGACAGTCAGGTTGCTGTGCTCAACGGGCTCCTAAGTGCCAGTGGCCGCCAAGGCATGGGTGCAATCATCAATTGCACAGCTTACTGGCTGATGGGACTACCAATCAGCTGCCTTCTGGCATTCAACGCCAACTGTGGCGTGTATGGACTCCGTGTTGGGCTGTTAGCGGCCTCTGTGTGTCAGGGTTTAGTGATGCATCTGATAGCAGCTTATAGGTTCAATTGGGACCAAGAAGTTGATAGAGCAAGGTTGTTAGTAGGAGATGATGGTGGTGAAGGAAGTGCAGATCATAGTGCAAGTGAACAGAGTGAACTTCATTCTGAGAATGTACAGCGTGAAAGTAGCTCTAGGGTACCTGTTGCACTTCACAGTGAACTTGAGCCTGAAGTGCATCCTCAACTTCACTCCAGGGTTGAGGAGGTTGAAGTTAGTGTGGTGTAGAACTTGAGGACAGCTCCGAGGCTGCTGAAGGTGGGATGATTGTTGGCCAGAGCTCGGAGCCCTCATCTGATAGTTTGGACAGAGCTCAGCATCGGCCGCTGTTGGGGCTTTCTCAGAGGTGATGTATCGGTGCAGAAGACCAGTGGTGCAGTTGACGGTGATTTAGTGCATCATTGACCTCTGAGTTTGTTTGCAAACAGGCTTGTGCGATGTTCGAAGTCGCGCTGCATGGTGTCACAATGAGCGTAACAAATGTGGACTGCGCCTTCCTGCACTAGCACCATCCAGCTAGAACAGGTTCACGTGTAACCGCATGAGATTGCAAGCAGGACTTTGCACCAGATCCAACTCTGCTCCTTCCAGCAACAAGTCATAGTGCTAGCAGCACACACTTGTTGTCATGCGCACAAAAGTTGAAAAGTTGAAGGTAAACTTTACCGGGCCGCATCGGCCTTCTGGCCCTTGGTACCTATGCCTCCCCGAGTCTCTCATGCGCAACAAACGTTCTTGCCTGTGCTGCATACCGAGCAGGACCATACTTACAGTGACACCCATTCAAGTGATGCAAAGCACCCAGCTGCAACATCACAGCACACCTCTGTGCTCTCCCTGGAAAATGAGACTATAGATGTCTTTCACCCATTCCACCAACACTCTCACTGTCACACTGTCAATTCAGCTTCTTTCTGATTAAGCCCTGCATCATGTCCAAACTGTTCCCATCAGGCGTCAACTCATACTCTTGACCACAACCATCTACTGCCAACAGGAACCCATAAGGACTCAAACCTACTATAGTCAACGTCACTCGCTGCTGCTGCTGCTGATGAGTTACCACACTAGTATCTGTACTACCACCTCCTGCTGCTGATGTGTCGCCTGCTAGCTCAACCTGCTGATTGCTGTGCATCCAGCTACCAAGGTACAAAGGTTCCAACGGGGCAAAACCCTGAGTTTGAAACGTATCAAAGCAGGTTTCTAGATGCGTAAGCACACTAGCAAGCAGCTGCTCCTTGCAGACTTGGTTGCTGGCTGCAGACACTTGCTGCTGCTGCTGTTGCTTGGCGATGAGGTCATTCAGGCATGTGGTAGGTTGGCTGTTACTAACGTTAAGTCCAATGCCTGTTAGAACACAGAATTGATCTGATGACCAGGTCGTGTGTATGAGAGCTCCACCTATCTTGACACCGCCATAGTAGATGTCATTCGGCCATTTGATTTGAACATCAAGGCCATCCTGCACAGTGCATGACAACATCACGGCAGTTATGACATCAGTAGCAAAACAGCAGGGGGTGTTGACATAAGTTGTGTCAAACCAGCACAGCATCTGCATCGCTTAGCCTGTTTTGATATAATCAATGTTCTGGATTCTCCAACCACAGCCGAATCGTCCATAATGCAGTCCAGCAGACAGATGTCCGCCATATCATCATCTCTAATCACCTGTACTAGATGTCTTGTTGCCTCTTTAATGCCCTGCACCACTGCCAGACACACCACATAGTTGATGAAGGGGGCTTGAGCTCCAGGAACCTGTGGAACAGGGAGGGACAGCAGCAGCAGCAGCAGCAGCAACAATGCATGTACGAAGGAAGCTCAAGCATAGCACTGGGTCGGTGCTAGTCTCGGTGTGTCTGCTTCTTATGCTGCTTTAGTAGTGTTACGCGTGCTCAAAGCATGTTACAGTGTCGTACCTTCAATCTTCTCAGTGAGGTGAACATGAGGCAGCCATCTGGGCTCGTCCACACGTTTCCTCCCCTGCCTTTGCCCCTGGTCTGTTGATCTGCCACCAGCGCTGAGCCCTCTGGCAGTACAGATGAATGAGAGCGCATGAACTCCTGAGTGGAGGGGATGCTGGGGGTCGTCATGAGCACGTGACCCATGTGGGTGGTTCGTAGATGCTGGAAGAATGTGGCTGCGTCAAAGCTGCTGCTGCTGCTGGTGGTGGTGGAGTTTGCTGCTGGCTGTTGTTTGTTGATCGTGATGGTGACATCGCTGCTTTCGTTCTGTAGTCAAGATGAGAGACAGGTGATTGAGCATCCTGGCAGGGCTCTGTTGTGATGTAACAGCAGTGTGAATTGGCTTCTGCTGCTGCTGCTGCTGGGTATACCCTGAAGACAGAATGCAGTCATGCTTGTATCGTATAAACCACAGAAGTCATAAAGGAGTGCTCAGTTAGCTCAATCCGTACCAGGCGGAACGTCTGCTCGAACTCCTGTTGAGCTGCTTCTGATCGGAATGCAACAGCAACCTCTGCAGCAGTACACATAGCTCTCAAGTTTGAAGGCCTTCCCTGCGCTGTGCCGATCAATCCAGAACGTAATAGCCACGGCTTGGATGCCTTGGTTATCTGTTGCGCGAGCATGCCCACCAACACATGACTAGTACTGCTGAACCAGGTGGTGCATCACCAGACGACGTTAGTGTGCCAGCCGGAGTGTGCCAGCATGCACTTGTGTGAGAACGTCAGCTGCGGAACAAAGCATGTTTACCAGCTTAATCAGATGCTCAAGCATCCACTCTAAGATTCCGGACTGCGACTGGGCGGGAAGTACACGCGTAAAATAACGAG